>VUQI01028589.1:0-11705 GCA_015106735.1 Paratilapia polleni | reverse complement strand
GCCATCTGCCCCGATGGGGGTGAGGAGAAACAGAAGAGAGCAGAGGGAGACAGGACAAAAGACACACTATGGGAGAGAGACAGGGTTAATAATAACTAATGATTAAATGCAAATGGTGTATAAACACATGGAGAGTGAAAGGAAGTGATGAAGAGGAAGTGCTCAGTGCATCATGGGAAGTCCCCAGCAGCCTAGGCCTATTGCAGCATAACTAAGGGATGGTTCAGGGTTACCTGATCCAGCCCTAACTATAAACTCTATCAAAAAGGAAAGTTTTAAGCCTAATCTTAAAAGTATAGAGGGTGTCTGTCTCCCGAATCCAAACTGGGAGCTGGTTCCACAGGAGAGGGGCCTGAAAGCTGAAGGCTCTGCCTCCCATTCTACTTTTAAATACCCTAGGAACCACAAGTAAGCCTGCAGTCTGAGAGCCAAGTGCTCTATTGGGATAGTATGGTACTATGAGGTCTTTAAGATATGATGGGGCCTGATTTTTCAATACTTTGTATGTGAGGAGAAGGATTTGAAATTCAATTCTGGATTTAACTGGTAGCCAATGAAGAGAAGCTAATATGGGAGAAATATGGTCTCTCTTTCTAGTCCCTGTCAGTACTCTCGCTGCAGCATTCTGAATTAATTGAAGGTTAAGGGCAAACTTAGTTTGTTGGATTCATAAAGAGAACATGTAAAAGAAGGGTTTCAGGTTAGAGTTCCTGTTCTCGGATCCACCAAACATTCACTGCACCAATCACACCACAGCACTCCCCAGATGGGACTTCACTACTTTGTGACCAACAATCCCAAGCACGTTCCTAGATGCTGCAGGCAGAGTCTCAGGAGTTTGCACAGCTGCTGGCAAAGGGGAAATATTCTTTCACTTTTTAACTGAGATCAGACGTCTGCCGAAGGTCTTTTTTCAAGGAATTTTATGTAGTCAAATGTGTCTTTTCAGAAATCTGTCACACACTGTTTTTTTAGTCTATAACAAAGCTTTGTAACTACACCTGGTTGATGTGTACAGCTCCTCGGAGAGAGGGAGAGAGGGAGAGGAGGGGAGAGAGGGGCAGTGGGGTACAGAAACGGTGAACCAACACTCTGAGACTCAGAGTCGACGCGGCAGCAGAGCTCTGCGCTCCAAGTATGGATGTTTGAAAAGAGGGAAGGACTCCCCGAGAGACAGCAGACATAAAGAGAGAGGAGTGCGCAGACTGTCCGTGGATGTGTGAGTCTGTGGTCGGGCTACGGAGGATTTTTGCCGGTCCAGGTGTGAATGGGATTACGGAGGTTGCTCCGCGTCTACTGGAGGAAACATGCGGCTGCAGAGCTTCCCGGTCCCCTCAATCCTCCTCCCGCCGCCGTCGCCGCTGCTCATGCTTCTGCTGCTGGGGCTCTGCAGCGGCACAAGTTTCCCGAGTAACATCAACATAGGTGAGTGAGCGGCGGGCGGCGGGGTCCCTGCGCTCAGGGGCGCTCCAGGAGCCGCGTTGCATTTCATTCAAGAATTTCCTCACTCAGACACAGTACCTGTTTTAAATGGAGGCGTACTAAACATCCAGGTTCTCTCAACTCCCATGATAAACTGCTTCCTCAACATTCATATCATTTTAATTCATTTGTGGAAGCTTCATGCACCAGTGTAACATCCTCAGTGCTGCTTCCTCTAACACTCCTCCAGCATTGCTCGAATTTTCCTGTTATGACTTGTGTATTGTTGATATAATCGCGCTCCTGTAATAATGCCTGTGGCCGGGACTCCCTCTGTGACTAACAGTACGTTAGGATTCATATATTTACGTGGTGAAAGACCGTATTTTGTGCTTCTTGCACTTTAATATTCCTGCAACATGCATTTCAATATTCCCACTAACGTGCAGCAGTTGTTGAGGCGCTTCAAACTGCACAAATATTGTTTTGGACAGTGTGATTCTCCGGGGTAGGAAGCTTGTAGAAATGAGGACCATGGACAGAGTCACAGAATCAAAAACTAATAAATGAGTTTAATTAAATATGGTCAAAAAAATTCCTAAAATATGTGAATGACACCTGAAGCACAGACAAAACTAATTACTACCAGCACCGTGGACAGAGCCACGTAGAAATGTTCTAATTTGTACTAATGATTATGAATACTGATTCAAGACCGTGGACAGCGTCATGAAGAACTATTGCAATATCTGGCAGCACAGACAGTCACAAAGAAATATTAAAGATGTCAGCACCATGGACAGAACCACACAAAAGCTTTATTTATTTTTATTGATAAATACGATAAATAAGATTCCAATAGGAATACTGGAGCACCATCCAGCCACTGACCTTCCAGTGGTTGCTGGAAGGTCAGTGGTTTGATCCCTGGCTCCCCTAGTCTACATGCCTAAGTTACTGATACTGAACCCCAGATTGGCCCCGATGCATTCATCGGAGTGTGAGTGTGTGTGTGGATGTTAGCTAAGCACTTAAGTATAGATAAAAGTGCTGTATGAATGTGTGTATGACTGGGTGACACACAGTCCAAATGCTGAATTGTAATATTTAGAGTGACATAAGAATATTATTTTTTTTTTTTTGACAAATATGATAGATATAAGTTTTCTGCAAGAATATTGGTATCAGGACCTTGGACAGAGTCACAAAGGCATCTTGTTATTTTGTTTTTTTTATCGATAATAAAAGTAATAAAACAAAATATTAGTAATCAGCACCTTGGACACTGTCTCGTGCAAATAATAGTGTACAAATAATTTTGCTGCTGAATTACAAGATTTACATATGTTTAAGTTGAGTATAAAATATACCTATATGTAATATAATCATTATTATAATTACTCCAGATTTAAACACCATGGGCAGCAGCTAGTGTCACATTACTTATTTTTACAGAAAAGCATGATTAATATGATTCATATTATTAAAAAATAATAGAATCAACACCATGGACAGAGTCACAAACACTCTGTTTTATAAGATCTCTGACCACAGACAGTCACATTAGACAGTTATGATAAATAAGGTGCCTGTCATATAGACTAGCCCTATAAGCCCTATAGCCCTATAAGAAAATTGCAATCAGCACCACGGACGGAGTCCTACAAAACTATTGTAGGTTTCATGACCATTGACAGTCACATTTGTCATATTCATGTTGTTTATGAAGCGTAAGTTTCCTGGCATAGGAATAGAAGAATCAGGACCATGGACAGAGCCATATAGGGATATTGTTGCTCACCATTTATAATTATGAATAAATATGATTTGAATATTCACATAGTAAGAATAAGGGAATCAGCACCTTGGACAGAGCTGCAGGTTTGTTCAGTATGTAAACCTTGTTTTAGAATTTTTTTATTGGAACAGCTTTCTAACATCCCCTTATTTTCACTTCATTAGCTAACACTTAGCTACATGTACACAACAAGATTTTACATATAGAGCTATTAATTCATCAGCCAATCACCTTCAAGCTTGATCAGCTGTTTTGTCTATTCAATGTTGAAATGTGTGAAGAGCCGGTGGATTAAATTTCTCTCAGAGGACTGATCGACTAATGATTGCAGCTCTAATTTCACACATTAGCATTTTAACTGTGTTTTTATAATAAGATGGTGGCCATGATAATCCTGACTTTGTCTGTTTGATGGTTCCTATAATTTCCTCTGAGACATCCCGGCTGATGGGCCTATTAGAGAGCAGCCTGCAATCTTTCCTTGGATGACTTTATCATATTTCTATATTTAACTGTACCTTTTCATTCCTCTCAAGCTTTTCCTGCAGCTTTAGTGACTTCATTCAGATCTGTGTTAAACAGCAGTCTGCTCAGGTCACTGTACATGTGTACTAGAAAGTAGTGAAGTACATTTACTCAAATACTGCACTTAAGTACTTTTTTTTTTTGCTATTATATCTCTATATGAGCTTATTGATGACATATATTTCTTCTAAGTGTAGCTTTTATTAAATCATGATATAATTTTATAGGCTAAGATAAGAGCTTGTTGACCCATGAAGAATAATTATTCCAACTGCACTTATTTAACAGGTTGCAAAGTAATTCTTGCCTCTCATTCACACTGATGGTGAGGTTCTCTTGCTCAAAGATGCTTTAATATGGGCACAGAATCAGCAGGGGATTGAACCACTGACCCTGAGGTTAGTGGACACCCTGCTCTATCACGAGCCATGAACCTTGTAAGATACCTTATTCAGAAATAGGTCAACTGATATAATGAGCATTTGGTGTTTTAACAGTCAGGACCACTACAGTTCTGTAGTAATTTATATTTGGTGGCACTGCTCTGTTCTGGGAAAGCAGACTCCAGTCAGATACAGCATGACAGGAGGAGCTGGGGAAGCTTAAATAGTGCACCCTATATGAGATTTACCAGTTGGGTGTGTAGAAGGGTGTCTTTATTCTTTCGATTGCTCAGTTTTCAAACTAGTATTTTGGAGTTGAATAAAATATCAATGCAAGACTAGACTGTGCTATTATTACTATTTCCTCCATGCCTGAGGCTACAAATCCTTTTTATTTTTATTTATTTATTCTTTTCTTTTCTTTTTTGTCAGATAATAAAAGTGCTTTTTAGTCAGAATCCCCACTTTAAGAATTTAAGAGTTTATTAGAAGTGATTAAGTTTTGGAGTCGATTCAGATTTGGATCCAGGAGGTTTTGGAAGGATTCCTTATGAGGGAGGGCAGAATCAACAATTTGCTGTCACATCTTCACAAATACATATTAGATTAAAACTGGTATTTATCATCTTGATGTTTTCAAGAAAATATCACAAAGTAATCGGGATCCAGGGACTGAGTTCATGCACACTGTGGAGGGAATCTTCAGCCTTCATGGTGGCTGGATGCAGTCTCTTGTTACTGAGGCTGCAGCTGGTTGAAATTGAACAACTGAAGCTATTTAAATTACACCAGTGATTCATTCAAGTTGTTGATCAAATTATAATATATAACCTGCAAAGTACCCAGTAATTAAAACAGTCAGTATCCCATTTGATATTAACGGAGTGGACGTACAAAGTTGCGCAAACAGGAAACACTTATGTGCAGTTATCACAAAGTAGTACAGGAGTGAATGTACTGCATCCTCAGTACTGTTCTTATGTAGCTTACATTTCCATGTGACCATCTTCATACAGTGCAGAAAGCTTGAATAAACCAGTCGCTCAGTCCTGTTTTCTGTCCTCAGTCCTCAGTCCTGCTGTCAGTAAACAGACTTTTACTGTGACTCCTCTGTTCCCTCTTTTATTCCCATGTTAAGCTGCGACTGGTCGGCTCGCACTCAGCGGTGTGTGGCTGAGGCAGCTGTGGGCTGCAGAGCGTGTTACTCTGCCAAAATGAAGTTTTAATGCGATTCATCAGCCCACTGGTCCAGACTCCCGCTGCGGCTCCCTCTCAGGTCGGATGCTGATGTGGTGTCAAGTTGAACTAACCTGCATTTTACTGGAATAAAATCACTCCTGGGGTGTGACCCCACACACCAAACCAGAGCGCTTCGGCTCCAAAAATCAGTAACATTGGTTTTCCCTGCATGTCTTTACTGAACCAGCAAGGCCTTCTGTCACAGCAGATGGACTGCTTCCAGCCATCATAACTCTGATGAATAAACCATAAATGATTCCAATAAAACTTCCCAAACTGTGCAGATTTTATTTAAGGTCAAATATACACAACAAACTTTACTTTACTATTATTATTCAAACTTTTATTTAAACAGGTTGCCTCATTGAGATTGAGATCTGTTTTTCAAGAGAGACTTAAAACTTATATAAAGCTTGAAGTAGATACAGACATACAATAACAGACGCAGAAATGAAGAAAAGCATGTGTGGGTGGGATTGTAAATATGTAAATATAACCCTTTAAACTCTTGTAGTGAAATAAGAGTAATTTATTGGCAAAAAGATTGTGAACCAGCCTTTCCAAGTTCACTGTGAAGAAGTCCAGCTAAGTCCTGTAACTGAACATATTAAGCACGTTATTTAAATTTAAGCAAAGGGCAAATTTAACCAGGTGATCTTTGCAGTGGATCCGAGTAAACAAACACCATACAGTGCTGCTCTCTTTCTTTTATGTTTGTGTTTCACGTCATTTCCTGTTTTATTTTGTAATTCCTGGTCTCTTTACACTGTTGTCAGTTTTACTTCCCATCTTTGTTGGTTAGCTCTCCTTAGTGGCTCTCTGCTAGGCCCTCATGAGTATCAGCTGTGCTCAGTTAACCAGTCAGTCACATGGTATACATAAACCTCAAGTCCTGGGGAGCGGTCTAATAATCAGTTGAAGGTTCCTAATGAGATAAATCCATCCCATAATTCATAACGACACACCATCAGACCATTCATGAAAATGATTAACAAAACTGCCAAAGTAGTACAGATCATGTAGATGCTAATTATAAGTGTGTTTTCCATTTCCACGACCTGCTACAATGCTTTGAATTTTCAACAACAGGCTGTTAAACGCACACCTGAACTCTGAACGTCACACTGCTGGAAGAAAATCAAAGTCTTGTCGAGGTGTTGGCTCGCATGAAGAATGCAGATTTATAAAAACTCTCTAAAGCCAGATTAGGATCGATGTTAACTGATCAAAGTGTGTTTATGGTTCTCTACAGTTCAGTTTTCATTAGTAATGTTTGTTGTTGTATTGCTAGTCTTTAGAATTATCATCAATTCATTTTTAGTTTGGGTCAGCTGGGATAAGTGATGAAGGGATGTCCTAAACAAAGAGGAGGAAAGAAGTTACACAGAATCATTATCCAGCAGGAAAAAATAAGAAACTGCACAGGCTATATGTTCCTTAAAAAAAAAATTCTGTATGAAACAACAGGGTAAGAACATGCTGGGTGAAGTAAGATGCTCATTTTGTAGTGCATCTTCTGGACATTATAGTTTCAACACCGCAGACATCACATTTGTTGGGGGGTCTGGTGTGTAAGTGCAGTCGGATTCTCTGAGCAATGCACTCCTTCACCTCCTTCCACCAAGTTTAAGGAAAAGTTCTCAGGTAAAGGAGATAGGAGGAATTTTTTTGGACTATTCCAACGGACCCTTGGACTCTTAGTATTCCAGTTTTATAGTGTTCCTCTTCCTTATTGTCATAGTTATTTTCCTAGTGTGTGATCTATTTCTTTGGACCTTGCCTTTTTACTGCCCCCTGCCTGCATTGTTTGCTTTCACTGACTGCTTTCATGTGTATGAGCCCTGCAGAGATTAAAGATTTGGATTTCAGATTTTACTCTGCCTCCTGGTGCTCTGTGTTTGAGTCCTTCTATCCCTCTGAGTCTATTACACCATCCCACGTTTTTGTGCAAATTGCAATAGTTTGTGAGACTGCCCAGTGATAAAATGCAGTGCAGAAGATTAAACAAAATCAAGAGTCTTTAAGGTGGATGCAGAAGCATACATATAAACATCACCATATTCAAATGCAGATAAAAACTGCAGATTGTAGAATGATCTTAGCAGAAAAGAAACATGATTTTTTTCTGTACTAAAATCCAGTTTTCTTGATATTTGTTCCATATGGCCCTTAAAAGTGAGTCTAGTATCCAGCCAGAGGCAATCAACAGGTTCATCTTCAAGGCCATGAAGGTCTGCATGTGGACAGTGGGTTGAAATTTCTTAGGTGGTCTTGTGAATAGCATGCACTGAGTTTGATCAGAGTTTAGAAGAAGCTTATGTTTGATGACAGATTTCTGAAAAGCATTGAAAGCTGATTTTAGATTTACAGTGGCCAGATCAGAAATTTTGTAATCTACTTAAAAACATACATTAAAATTTTGGGTGACAGATAGTATAATACTATTTGTGTATGAGCGCGAATAAAAGAGGTCCAAGAATGGATCCCTGTGGAACACCTATATTAATTGCAATATTGCAAATATATATAATTTTTTATTATTTTTATTGAGGCTTAGACTATAAATAGTGGGGCTTTTATTTTGAAGGTGTGCCGCCGGTCACTGTCTCAGGTGTTTTGTGTTCGTGTGTCCTCTGACTGATGAAGGCACATTGTTTCTGAGTCTTTCCTGTCGTGTCATGATTCATGTAATGCAACATTTGTTTTTCTAGGTTTAAAAGTGAGTGTGTGTAAGCTGGGAGCAGTGTGTTTACTGACCAGGTTTGCTTTGGCTGAGCTAGCTTAGCTGCTCTGAAGACATAGAGTAGAGATATAAAACAGGTTTAAGTCTTATTTCTCCTCATGTTTCCTGCTGGGTGTAAGAGAAAATGCCACCAAATTTTTTAAATTCATGTAAAATACATGACAAACAGACATGAAGCAACTTGGAAGGTGATGAATCATAATAGATTTGGACATTGTTATTGTGAGATTTTAATACAGTATCTTTGTATTCTCACGTCATCAATTAACAATCGATCAAGCATTAAAAATTATTGAAATTAATCAGCCCACAGAATAAGTTTGATTTGTTTTTATTTGGCAAAAGTGTTGATCTGACTTAAAAAAAAAAAACCAGATACTTATAACAAGTGCTACTAACTTCTACTTCAACAACTACTACTTGAAAAAGCAATAACTAAGTAAGGCTTGAACAAAGAGTCTCCAACAATCCCTGAATGGATTAAAAGTTCACTGCTAAAAAAAAATGAAGTGAACACAAAGTCAGTTAAACTTCAGGGACATCAGTCTGTCCAGTTAGGAAGCAGAAATCATTGTGAACCATTTCACCTGCTTTGGTGCAAATCAAAGTGACAACAGGTGCACTGGAGAGGCAACAACAAGACAACCCCCAGAAAGGGAATGGTTTAGCAGGTGGTGGCCACAGACCACTGCTTTCTCCTTATCCCTCCTGGCTGATTTTTCTCAGATTTTTTGCTAGTGTCCTGTCACTACTGGTAGTGTAAGACGGTACCTGCAGCTTATTCAGGTTGCACAGGTAGTTCATCTCCTCCAGAATCGCACATCCATCACAAGAAGGTTTGCTGTGTCTCCCAACACAATTCTAAGAGTATGGAGGAGATACCAGGAGATGGGCCGTCATACGAGGACAGGTGGACAGGGCCGTAGAAGGACATCAACCCAGCAGCAGGACCGGTATCTCCTCCTATGTGCAAGGAGGAACAGGAGGAGCACTGCCAGAGCCCCACAGAATGACAGCCAGCCACTCATGTGCATGTTTCTGAGCAAACTGTCAGAATCAGACTCCATGAGGGCCCGACATCCTGCAGTGGGACCTGTTCACACACACCTGCAGATCGATTGATGTCTTGTTGTTGCCTCTCCAGTGCACCTGTTGTCACCAAAGCAGGTGAAATGGATTCACAGTGGTTTATGTTTCTTAACTGGACAGATTGATATCCCTGAAGTTTAACTGATTTTGTGTTACACTGTGATGATTGAATGCTAGAAATTTGAGAAAAGGAACAATTCACCTTCTGTCTGAATCTCAAAACTACAAAATTCAGAAAATGCTAAAATTCATATACAAATACACCTAACTGTGAAATGATATACTTTCATTTTATATCGCTTCGTTTGGAGAAGTTTTGTTTTGTTTTGTTTTTTCCTTTGTTTTTTTCCTGTGTGGAGGAACCAATAGAACAGAATCACAGGAAATTTTGAATATAAAGGATAATGATGGACACAGATGTACTGCTGACCTTCATCAGTAGAGTATTCCACTCTCCTTACTTTTTTCCCCTGACACTCTATATCTCTCTTCCACCATTCAAGCATATGATCCCAGCTATCACGGCCGACACACCCGGACCGTCACAAGTAGATTCAGTGGAAGACTCCAAGGCACACATTCAGTGATTAAGCTCCACATTAATAGCAGGAAAATCTTTGCATACATCATCTGTAGCCTGCAAACCTGAGCATGCAGCTGCCACATTCTCCCGAGTGTCCTCGAGATGTCCATGCTGTTAAAGTCACAACTAATGAGAGACAAATCTGCCAGTTTTTCTCCCCACACTCATTTAAAAGTTTAAGGCAGCTCTTGAAATTAATGCTTTTCTCCGGCATTTTATGGGAAAAGTTTGTAGCCAACAGGACAATCTCATCCTGGCTTAATGTCATAATTTTCACAGCAAGGAAATTACAGTGTGTATATATCGGTGCTCCTGTCTGTTTGGGGGCGTGGCAGGTAACACACTGACTGACTAAAAAAGAAACTGAAATATCAATCCAGTGAACCAGTTCTTATTTTAAACATTAGAAAGAAAGATGGAAATTTCAGCAGCTCTGGACTGACATACAAATGCTTTGAAATATGAATAAAAAGTGACATCTCACATCCTCCTCTGGTGGAAAATACTCTTGCTCTGGTGATTGAATTTACACTTCAAAAATCATAAAAGTGGCATAGGTTTGTGGAGATTATCTTGCTGAGCAAAATTTGTTTATCATAAACTTTTATTTCCCACACTTATTCTCTTTGATGATCCAGAAAGCTATGTAAGAATCCCACTAGGTTTTTGTTGAGGAAATCACAGTGATGCAAACTTCTGGGTTGGCCTACAGAAAACACCTCATACTTTTGGAAATTCTCACTGTGCCAACCAAGAAAATGAAGGAGAAGCTTGTTGTAGATGGAAGACGTTTTCCCTCCTTGGTCTTAAACTTAACTGCAGAGATTTATTGGTGAAATGTAACCAAACAGTGGCAGAAAACCAATCATAACTGTAAAAAACTGAAAAAAGCCTTTGATTAAAGTGGTGTTTGACTGAAGAACTAAGCAAAGATTTGTTGTGTGGAGACAGAGGACACAACGATTTTTATATTCCTGGTGAGAACAAAGAGTCATGAAAGCTTCAGCACAAAAAGAGAGAAAAACATAAATTAACATTTGAATTGAGAAAATCAGAGCACCTCGCTGTGCAGTAATATAAAAGCATCTCTTCCTTCTTCAGCACAGAAAACAGAAGAGGGTCAGTCAGTCGGAGTTTAAGTGTTCAGCTAATTTCCATGTGACCCTATAAACCATTATGCTGAGAGGGTGTGAGTGCCGGGAAAATGGCTCCAGTAAGAGCAGAGAAAAGAGGCTTTTAACAGCAATTACAGCAAAGCAGGCACTCATTATTATTAGTGACAATGGTAAACTCTGTGTGAGCAGCCAGCTCATGGGCGGCGAAATGAAACATCACAAAGTTTCTTACGTTTATTCACATTTCTTATTTAAAGGTAAAGCTGGAGTTTCAGACTGCTTGCAGGACTTTGGAGCAGTGGGTGTGCTCCTTTTTTTCACATCTTCTACCTGAGTTTGAATGCATTTACATGTAACTATAAGAGGGGAAATGATTCTCCCAACACACAATTTAGAATATACATCTTTTATTTTTATTGGGAGCATGAAGCCCACATCAAAACAATGTGGGCTTCATAGATAATTGGGAAACTTTCTGGGGAAAACCTGGTCTTATTAGGAGAGACGGCATCCATCCCACTTTGGATGGAGCAGCTCTCATTTCTAGAAATATGGCCGAATTTATTAAACCCCCCAAAATGTGACTATCCAGAGTTGGGACCAGGAAGCAGAGTTGCAGTCTTACACGCTTTTCTACAGCTTCTCTCCTCCTGCCACCCCCCCAAAACCCCATCCCTGTAGAGACTGTGTCTGTTCCCAGACCACCAAAAAATAAACCAAAAATCAGCAAAAAACAAATTAAGCACAAAAATTTCCAAAGAAAGAACAGTATAACATCCTCAACTGCACCAAAGAGTAAAACAGTTAA
>VUQI01028588.1:0-11117 GCA_015106735.1 Paratilapia polleni | reverse complement strand
AGGCCTGTTTGTTAAATGAATAAATTGTTTAATTACCAGTATGTCTTGTTTCTTCAGACTTCAATCATCCAATCCAATAAACAACACCAAACAAGAGTCAATAGCAGAATAAGCTGTTTGGCATTGGCAGACAAGATTTGGCAAGTTCTTCATGGGCGCAACCCACATACTCAACTCTGCTGCTAAACCCACAAATGCATTTTCCTTACAAATGTGGCACCATTTAAAGGGAAGTAAACAGGCTTTCCAATGGTATGAGATTTTTTGCCTAGAAGCATTGTTACAACAAAGAAATAATCAACCAAACACAAATTTCCTTACTTTTTGTGCTACATTTATGTGAAAGTGTATAGAAATAACATTTTATACAATTCTACAATATAAGACAGCTCTACTGGCATGCATGTCCATGTAAGTCTGTTCATTTTTGAACAGCTGCGAGAGCCACTTAAGTATAATAGGTCATCTTTTAAAGGATTGCATCTTTTTTAACACAGGAACATATAAATGAAAAAAAAGAAACTCCTTAAGATCCAAATACTTTTCAATGGTAAATAGATAACAGTGGTATACTGTGAGCAATAACATAAGCCCCATCAGAGCAGCAAAACCTAATAAATTGCTGTCAACCACTGCTGAATGAGTTCAAAAGCAATCAAAAGTAAGGTGTTTTTCATTATCTTGTGTTTTTTTTACACAACATCTGGCCATGTTTTGGATGTGTTACCTCAAATAGGCCTTGGGAAAACACCATTTACAAAGGAAAAACAACTGTCAACAGGCTCCTGTCAATTTAACCACAAACAGCTGGCCTGATTTCCCTTCTGCTGAATGCTAACGGTGCTAATGGCATTCACATTGTCAAGATTGCTTCAAAAGAATGTCTATGTAATCTGTTCTAGCAAATGCTCTGATAATATCACCTTCTTTGGACGTAATACAGTGCGTAAACAGAAATCTCTTATAACAGAAATTGCCTTTAGGTATTGCAGAGTTCACATTTAAAGTATGCTACCTGCTCAAGTGTTTTAATGTCATTTCAATGTGTTCCTTCCTTCCATAATCATAATCATTCTGATAACACAGATAAATAAATACTGTTTACAAAGTAGAGGCATGGAAACAGTGTTGTTGACACAGTGACTTTTTGTCAATATCAAGCTTCAAGAATTTCTGTGAGGACAAAGAGGACTCTACTGTACAGAAACAAACAGGGAAAAACACATTTTATCATTCCATGATGGTGGACACAAATACACACTTAACAATGAATGTCCTTGCATGCAAACCAGAACAGATACTTAACATCGATACTTACACAACACACATACACAACATACGTGAATGGATGGGATTGGTCTCCATTCTTTAAATTGAACCTAACTGGAAAATCAATTCTATTTGATTTGCAACCAATTTAATTTCTATAGCTGTAAAAAGGGATAACATATTGCTGTTAGACAGAAGAAAACAGGGCTACAAGGATGGGGACTTACTGTTTGGGCTCAGAAACTTGTTGGAAAGAAAACTATGTATTTATTCACCAGACCAAAGTGATATCAAAATGCTATTTTGTCTAGCCACAAGCTAGACAGGAATATATATACATACAGTACTGTGAAAAAGTCTTGACCTACCCCTCATTTCTTTATATTTTGCTTCCAAGGAGCCAGACTTTTTTGTAATTTGGTAAAGTGGTCTTGAGCAATAGTTCTCCAGGCTTTCTGAAAGTCTTTTTCTTTGGTCATTGGCTGCTTTTTCACTCATTTTCAGTCCAGTCCTTGTACCTGACCATTTGCAGAGCAATGGTGTTTTTGTTTGTTAAGCTACTAAACACTGACCTATCAATCATTCAATCATAAAAAGACACTTAACTCAAGGGATGAACCAGTGTTGTGTGTACACATAACAGACAACTTAGCAATGAAATTTAAATTGTATCTTTAGGTACTTTGCTACTAGCAGCCTGTTGCAAAAGCACATAATTTCTTCCAATTTCTTTTATTGAATATACAAAAAATCCAAAAAATAACACAATTTGACAGACATAAAATAAAATTTTTGCACCAACAAGGTGATTCCCAAAGAGCTATTGCCCGAAACCTTGGCATATATTGGCATAGTGGCATGATGTGCAGTGTGCCCTTAAAACTTTGAGGAAACTGGACAAGTGAAGGTCAAAAGAAGAAGTGGCAGGCCTAAAAAAACTATTTGAGGCAGATCAACAGTATCTGAAAGTCAAGTTCTGAAGAAATAGGGAAAAAAACAGGAAAGACCTGACACAGGACCTGAGAAATGCATCTGGTATCATGCAGTTGATCCATCTATGGTTTGCCAAAGCCTCATCAGAAATATTCTCAATGGCAGGGTGGCTGTCAAGAAGGCATTCTTAAGGAGGGGAAACAGGGAGAAAGGGCTGAGGTAGTTTTTTATTACAGAATGACAATGATCCAAAAAACTGCCAATGCATTAAAAGCATACCTGGATAGAAAAATACACAATGAAACACTATCAGTCATGGATTGGCCTCCTCAAAGCCTGGACCTCAACATTATTGAAGCAGTGTGGGATCATCTTGACAGTGAACAGAACAAAAGGCAGCCAACATCCAAGAAGAGCTTTGAATGTCCTTCAAGAAGCCTGGAGAGCTATTCCTGAAGACTGTTTAAAGAAATTGTAAGAAAGGCTGCCTAAGAGAGTTCAGGGTGTGTTGAAGGGTATTTGGTCATACCAAATATTGACTTTAAAGCTTGTCTGTTTTTACCTTATATACTGTATTTCCATGTATTTACACATATGTTTCAAAAAAATTGCTGCACCTGTTTCCCATTTTCCTAACAAAATATAAAGAAATGAGGGGTGGCTCTAGACTTTTGCATAGTACTGTATAATACATTATTCGAAATGCAGAAGATAAACATAGTATCCACTTATTCTCAGCAGGGACTAACATCCTTTTTAACCTAGAACCAACATGGAATCAATTCCCTTCCTCATGCTAAGTACCTAATGATTTTCTGACATACATTTATCCACAGTACTGACTAATTCATAATAAATTAAACATATACTAACTGTAATGCATCTGAACTTCTTAGGTTGTCAGAAAACATTGACCTCAAAGAAAACCTCAGCTATAAATGTTTAGCAGGTTGTGCTATTGGCAACAGGGCAGGTTAGTAACAGTTTTGCTCCAGGCTGTACATCAGATTCTGTCTGCTTTCCCCTCAGTAGAAAACTATGACCGTATTATCAACTTGCTTGCTAGAGAAGACCCATGATATGAGAACATCAACACAGCGACCTTAGTATGCTGTGTGGGACTGCAGAGTTAATTCAGCAAGTAAATAACTAAACAGCAATATATTACATGAGCCAAGACAGCAGTCAGACTAAATCACACACTACCAGCCAGCACCACATTTCCCCCAAAGGCCAACAAGCTAACTGAGCCATAAATATTGGTTGTAAATACTCCTAAGAAGGTGAGTTTTTACAGCAGTAAGGTTTTGTATTTGCCCCCCAGTTCAAAGTGAAAGCAAGATACAAATTATCTAAATGGCTTTATGCTTGCTGAAAATTTGTTACATATTATTTAATTGTATTTAAAAATATTGCATTGTTTCTTTTTCTCACTGTGAATTTGTGGCCATCGGGCATGATATAATGATTAAGCACATCAATGTGGATTTCAGTCTAAAGCACAAACAAAAAAGTAAATAGGCAGAGCACATTACTGGAGACTACTAACAATAAGCCTTCTCATGGCATTTGAAAATATACTTCCATGCAGTCCAGAACAGCATTAAAGGTCAAATTTTTCAAAAGTGTATTACTGCAATCAAGAAGTAAAAACTAGATAAAACTTTGTATAATCATTGTTATCTGACTGTTGGGTGATCAGTGTTGTTTTGCCTTTAATGCATGCATGTCTTTCATGTAAAGTGTGGAGTTATGATATCATTCCACAGTTTTTCAAATGATTTTTAAATATGTATGGCAATAACCTTTGTTTTAGTGTGGCATCTTTCAAAAAAATAAAATTATATATATATATATATATATACCTGGTACCTGGCCATTATTACTTCCAAATCAATTACACAGGACACGCACTAATATCCTAGACCATGATTACATTCAAATTGGTTACAGCAAAAGCAATGGTTGATCAATACTCTAATTTAACAACAATCAATAAACAGCCAGAGCGATAAAATATTGTTATGAGTGAACCATCTGAAAACACAGGGTTGTAAAACTAGCAGATATCAGTTAATTCCTGAGAGGTATACAAGAATCATGTAGAAATACTGTACATGAAGCTCATGCCCACACACAAAGGTCACAGGTCAAAACTGCCATACTACCAAAACAAGTGATAAAAACTGCACTTTTATATCTATAATAATGTTTTCTTTTTATTACCCGTTCTTACTCGAGTTCTAACATATTTTTATTACCCATTCTAACTTTTTATTACTGTACTCCAAGTGTGGTTAAATTGAACCATAAACTCCACAAATATGTGACTAGACCGGCTTTTACAGAAATGTCAGATCACAAATGTCAACCAAATCTTTTCATTTTTTTAAACTTCAAATTTGAACCAGCATCACCATCATACAATACAAGACCACACAACAAATATACCAGGATTTGTTACCTCTACACCTCTGTTACGCTGGCTAGCAGTGGGTTCTATGAGGCTCTACTGGTGAACATTTGATCCTCCACTTCCTGCATGTCCATAAAAGGCATTTTTGAGGTAACACTTTCTAAACCTTGCTTTCATTTTTATCACAGGGCTAAACTGTATGCATCTCTAAACTGCAAATATATCCTTCTGAAATTTAACACTGAATTGCGGATCACTTCTATACTGCAATTAATTACTGCAACATAAAATGCCAACAACTCTGCCACTTCCACATTTCCAAGCAATACAGTAATGGGGACATAAACACATGCATGGTTAAGCAAATACAGTGACTCACCAAATGGTTGGTGGTTCAGATCCCTCTACTTCCAGGTAGTCATACTTTTCCTCTGTCTGGAAGTCTGTAAAGATGACAGAGATGGTGTCTCCAGGTTCGGCCAATAGGATCCAAGTACAGTCGGCTTGGTTACCATAGTTGCCGGGGTAACCGGGACTGGTCACCACCCCACTGCCGCCCCTCACAGTGCCCCCACATGTGTCCTCAGCTGTCAATCAAATCAGAGTGACAAATAGAAAACCTGGATTAGGGAGAGGAGGAGGGACCGAGGGGCGGACTTTTTTTTTTTAATTTAATTTCTTGCTTTTGGAATAAATTGTTTTAATTTTCACTGATATCTTAGACTGGGTGAGTCAGTCTATAAATTTGTATAATAGATTTGGTCTATTTACCAAATTAGCAATTAAGATCTCATTCTCAATATAGCTAACATTATTTCTTAACCACTCATAAAGATTAAAGTTCAGCCAGCCCAACTCCCCAACTCTCTCCCTCTAAGAAGTGATTTTTCTCAGTTACCATAATTTTAGTATTACAGGTCCATTCTTTGCTCTACAGTGTGATTGTTATTTTGTGTCTTGATTGTTAGAAATGGATTACTTTCTCATGTTATATATATGTAAGTTATATTAGCAAACCATATTTTTGAAATATGGAGCTCTCACATCGCATTTCAGATATGAAAATTAGCATGTACAGTGTATATCTGAACAGTCCTTTATGAAGTATAAGTTATCTGCCTTTAAGCCTGTACATGTTGTATAAAGTTATTATTTTCTTTTAGCCAGTTAGAATTAGGAGTGGGGTTTAGGGGTTAGGCTGCAGTTCCTGTCACACCCAGAGCTGCTGTCCTCTCCTCCAGTAATAGGATAAGTTTCCAGTTTCTCCAATTCCTGAGCTCCGCTCTCGTCTCCTCCAATCACCACCTAGGAACTTTAGATTCAAATGTTTCCCAATTGGCTGTTTTAAACTTCGTCTTTCAATTAAACCTTGATTTGTTTCAAAGCATGTGGAACAGATGTGAAAATTGATTTGCCTAATTTTCTTTAATTATTGATCACATCTGATTTATAGCATTATAAAATTGGCAGTAGTACTGATTATTGTATAACAGATAAAGACACATGGATTGCGCTGTGCACACGGCATAAATTATACACATATAATTTATACAGATACACTCACTGAGAAAAAAACATACTACATTGGACCTTGTTGTGTCACTGGGACATTGGCTGTATGGCAAGTCATTTCAGAAGAATGTGCTCAATTCAGTTTTTCAAAATACTTTAAATGCCCAATCTCTTCCCATAAATCTGCATATATATATATATATATATATATCTATATATATATATATATATGAAGGGAATGCTTCTCTTTGCATTTTAAATTGTATTTATCAAAAGCAAATTGAGCCTTGCCAGTACCACAGTGAGAAAAGATACAATGTTGAACCTTTTTTTCGGAGAGCGTCCAGCTGTAAAGATGGTATAAATTATACCTGTATAATTTATAGTTATATACATAAAAGAGGCAATACTGCATGTAGCACACTCTTAAAGTAGACATGCATTTTCCTACACACCAGTAAGTGCAATTTGGGATGACACTCAATTGAAATGATCTCACGTGTTGACATAATCAATTTTTTAGACAAGATAAAGAAATAACAAATGCGTGTTCCTTAAACTGCACTCACTGATACAGTGAAAAAGACATATCCTTTGTAAGAGTGTAGACAGGCACTGTCAGGTATACATGCACGTTTTTCCCGGCTCATCCAGGCAGTGCTGCCTTGGGGGATGCATGTACAGATGACAGAGATAAGGTAGGGACCAAACCACACTCCACCCACAGGTTGGGTAAAGAGAATAACTTTGGTCCAAGACTCACATCTAGCAACAGATGATAACCCATCAAAATGAATAGAAACATTACTAAAAGATATTAGAAATCGGACAGAACACTGAGTAGAGACAGGAAATACACAGAGGCTAACAGGGGAACATAAATAGATAGGAACAAACAGAGACAAACAGAACTAGAGTGAAACAAAAAAATAGAGATCAGATTGAATTAGGCAAAGAGTCGGTGCAAACTCCACCAGATAGGAAATGAGAAACAGAATGAATCAAATAAGTGGTTTAAAAGGAATTTTAAAATAGACTGAGGCTTTTTAATAGATCAGGGTTTGAAGTTAGGAACAATACACATTTTCACTGTGTCCATGTCATTATTAATGGTGCTTGTGTCAAAACATTAGCCGATGTTCTACATTTTCTGAGGTGAAAAAAAAAAAGGTTGTGCATTGTCCCAAACTACAGGTGCTGATGTACTCGCAGTGAAGCACAGACATGCATTATTAACAATTAACATTAACAATTTACTAATTTAATACAATTCACACAGGCCCCTGAATCAGTCAGTCATACAAATAGACAGACAGACAAGCAGGCAGGCAGGCAGGGCAGGCACTGACAGACAGACCATTCAGTTATCCAGGCAGACACTCATTCCTCAGCTCGACAGGTAAGGAGATTTCTGTAAATGACCCAACACCCCGAACCAAGACCTGCTGAGACCCCATCACGTTTGCAGGAGTGCAATGAAGCAGTAGTCTGTTTGTGTATGCGTGTGCTTCTGTGTGATTGTTTGTGTGTGTGTGTGTGTGTGTTCCTGTGTCCACACCGTGGGAATGAGCTGCTTGCAGGATGACAGCTGTCACTGGTTTATCATGACAACAGCAGGGCGTCCACAAGCACCGGTGGACACACACGTCCAACCACACACACATATACATGTCCAACCACACACACATGTATGCACCTCTTCCAGCCCTCCAGCTTACTGATGTGATGTTGACAGACAGGTGGAATATCCTAAAGCTGCACTGATGTGGGTTTTATTGAAAAAGGAAATTAACTAAAATAAAATCTTACTAAATAACCAATCAGTGCCTTCACTGTATGTGCAGAATGACACATTATGTGCCTTAATGTAAATGCTTTACCTATCAATTTTAGAAAATCAATAAAAGAGTCAGAGATATACCTGACAGGGTTCAAAACTACATTCTTTAAAAGAAATTAAACATGATATGGATATTGAAACCATTTTTTAAAAATTGTGTGTTACACACCCTCTCCTGCTCATGTATATTAGGAATAAAAAGTAGCTAGCTATTTTCAGTAGCAAAACAATGTAAGAATTGTTGATAATAACAAACGTGTATGCTGTGTAAAACATATCCCAACAGCATATAGTGAACGTACCACCAACTTTGCAACCCACTTTTAAAGCTGACACCTTAACAGAGATAAAAGACACTGACAGTTACAGTAAATTTAGGTGCAGAAGATGTCAATTTAAGGCAACAACAACGCTAGTCTTAGCTGCAAACTTCAGAGCACATTAGCTGATAACTCTGCACAAAGGCAATAACTGAAGCTATAAGTTACCTTATTTGCAAGAACACGTGCCCATATATATAGATGTTAAATATGCAGGATTCAGACAAATTAAACTGAGTCTGGAACTGATGAGTTTGCAACATTCAGTGAAAAACATTCCAACAGTGTGCTGTGTGAAGATGGGAGGCAGCAGCTCACATCAAGTAAGGTTTTGCTGCTACAGCACTCCACAAACCACAGAAAGAAAGTGATTTAAAAGAGCTGGGAGCTGTCTCCCAGTTAGCATCATAAAAAAATAAAATAAAATATGAATAAATAAATAAATAAATAAACAGTATTATTGACTACATATAACCATAGACAGTATCATATATTTGATTGATATAATATTGTTTATTGTCAAAGCTTGCTGTGACTGGATTTGAGAAAAAACTACATGCCAAAACACACACTTGACAGCAAATATGAATTGTATTTTTATCATTATTGTATGAAAATATGGAGCCTGTAACTCATTATAACTCCATGTGATAATTTTAGCTGACACATGATGCAATTAGGATCCTCACTAACTCTGTTGTGTGTCATCTAGTAATGGCAGGCCTGGTCAGAGACCGCTTCAGGAGCAGCTGCTCTAATAAAAAGAGACATTTGTTGCATGTTCACAGGGGAGGGTGTGATACCTATAGCCAACTCTGATTACCTTCTGTTAGTGTGCAGCAGACATGACATGAAACAAGTCAAATTTCCTTGTTGCACCTGCTAATTTTGGATACGGCTTGCTCCTGCGCCATCAATCATAATGACACATCTGTGTGACAGTGTTACTGTGTAGTATTACTGTGCCTAACTTGCTTTTTCTTGCCCTATCACTTCCCTGTCTTTCTCCACTGGAGTATAAAAGGAATACAGCACTATTAAAACAACAACATTCTCTAATTTTAACCCTTTCATTGATCACTAAAAAGTCTCTGGTACTTACTCATCTGTCTTGCAGACGGCACAAAATAAAATCCAAGTGGTACCAATATTTTTGTATATTTTCCAAATGCGTCCCTTCTTACTAATATTACCAAATTATCAATTTGCCTTTCGACTTTCCAAGATGGGCATGTCCCTGTATGGTCTTCTATGCAGTCTTACCGATAATCTTGACCTGCTCCAGTCGTTTGCCTTTAAACTCAAACAGTTAACTCAACAATTGCTTGTGCTTCTTAAATTATAAACAAGCACACAACTGTCAAACCCTCTTTTCATGACTTCCCAAATAAATGTAGCATTTAATTATTTTTAATTTCAGAAATTACATAATGTTACATACAATTACATAAATGACTCATTTATCTCACTTGATACCTCAGCCAACAAAGTTTAACATCATTCAATCAAATTTTTTCATATACTTGCAAGCTTTGTCATGAAACATTATACAACATTTCCGGTTCTCCCATCAAATGGCCGTCTTGAGAATGCTAAACCGTAAAGGTTGTATTTCAGGATTATATGATGCAATCCAACACATCAATCCTCCAACACTGACCAAGACAAAAGATGTCTACGAACAACACCTTAGGGTGACTACACCAGACACCACTTGGGATCTCATTATTAGTTGCATGCACTCCTCTCTTCCATTTGTATTTGCCATGGTTTACTAGAGTTCAGAGTTACTCATCGCCTCTATTTTACTGGTGTTAAATTGTTAAAAAAAAACGTTCCTGACCTTTGATGCCAGTTGTCTCCTGTGTCTCCAATCACCAGTGACAAAGGGCCATTTGTTCTGCTTATGTAACTCAATTCTGTACAAAGTTAAACACAATGTAGCTTGCCTGTTGATGAATAAACTCTCATTTTGGAATTCACATCTTCAGTGAGACTAAGAATGGAATTTTATTACATATGAGTCTGATCGGCATTTAGCAGAAATCTTTTAATCAGTTAAGCCTTTAATTCAATATGTGCCTGATAATGAAGGAGCACAGAGGTCACTGCACCTACAGGCAATGCATAAGCTGAGATCACCTGAAACAGAAAAATAAAGTGGACACCAAGTCAATGCGAATGATTATTATATCATTACAAAATGGCTGATAATGATTCTTCTTCAAAAAAGCTGTTAAGACTGAGCCTAAAACTGTCTGGACTGGTTAAAATAAAAGCTATTATATTAAGGACCATGGCTATTCCCGAATCATTTCTTATCTTAAAAACAAACAAACAGAAAAAAAAAACAACAACACAAAAACAGATGGATGTATCAGCATCCATCAATGGATTTGCATGTAGCTAATAATCTTTAACATTAATATTAAATTTGATAGACTGCACATCACGAGTACATTCTGAAGTTAGAAATTGACATCAGTTTCATCAGGTGATACACTATATTGCCAAAAGTATTCGCTCGTCTGCCTTCACACACATATGAACTTGAGTGACATCCCATTCTTAATCCATAGGGTTTAATATGATGTTGGCCCACCCTCTGCAGCTATAACAGCTTCAACTCTTCTGGGAAGGCTTTCCACAAGGTTTAGGAGTGTGTTTATGGGAATATTTGACCATCCTTCCAGAAGCGCATTTATGAGGTCAGACACTGATGTTGGATGAGAAGGCCTGGCTCACAGTCTCCGCTCTAATTCATCCCAAAGGTGTTCTGTCGGGTTGAGGTCAGGACTCTGTGCAGGCCAGTCAAGTTCTTCCACAC
>VUQI01028586.1:0-27668 GCA_015106735.1 Paratilapia polleni | reverse complement strand
TTAATTTTAAAATATAAAAAAAAAAAAAAAAAAAAAAAAATAATAAAAAAAAAAACAAAACAAACAAAACAAAACAGGAACATGCAGAAACTTGGGTTAACTAAGATAATACAGACTCATACGCAGACCGGTCATGCTTACATGCCACCAAAGGCCTTTTTTTATTATCTATCATAATAATTCAGGCTTATAATTAGCACTGCAGTCAAACCCTCCACATGCATCCAGGGAATGGAGAAAATCACTGCTAAAGTAGCGTGCATGTCTCTTTTATTAATATATATATATATATATATATATATATATATATATATAAAGAAAATAAATTAAAGTTTTATTTTCTCAATAATTTGTTGATTTTGTGTTTTGCAGGGCCATTTGAGCTGAAAGGTCAAACACAGGTAACTGGATTTTTGTTATTTTAATCACATTTCATAGTTTAGAAGTTTCAAACCTCAACCCAGAGCCCCTGAGGACACCCATCCCCCACTCCCAGCTACCGTTAAACATCAGCCTGATAAGATTATTGAAATCCGAGCGAGATCTGCATTCAAACAGAAGCCAGGCTGGGGAGAAGATGAACTCCCACTGTTTTCAAGACACCTTATCAGCCAGGTATTTACATTCCTGGCATATGCATGTAAAAGCGTTTGATTTAATTAAAAGTGGTGCTTGTTTACAACCACAAAACACAGTGAGAAATTCATATTAGACATAAAGAAAAAAAATGCTGGTTCACTAGATATTCTTGGTCTCCTCTATAAATGTATGCCTACATATTAAATCTGTAGAATTTTACTGCTCAAAACAGATTTAAAAAAAAAAAGAGGTGGAATAAGCCTGCGAAATAGGCCTGAAGATGTTGCTTGGAGGTCAGGAGGTCAGATTCTGCCTCTTCCTCCATCACTGTGGCATGTTGCCCAGTGTAGAGGCAGCTGGCTTCCCCTGGGATTCTCTCACAAATATACACACTAAATACTGGCTCGGTTCTCTCTTTGCAGTTCAGGTAACAGCCACTTCGACTTGGCAGCTGCTGCTTTCACTCAGCGCAGAGCTATGGCAAGGGGGGGTGGGGGACAGAGTGAAGAGCCTGAGAGGTGGGGAGGGAGATAAGAAGAGCGGAGGGAAGAGATAAGAGCAGAAAGAGAGCGGTGAGTAGCAGCAGGAAATTTAAAGTTGTTAAAGAACAAATATTGGCAGACAACTTTTAAAATGTAGATTGTTTTAAAGGAAAACACCAGTAAATTTCAAGTAACAGCACTGCTTATGCACTCATGCAAATGGCACTTCATGTTTGACTATAAACCAGTTCTGCTGTGTCTTAAGTCACAAAATACCCGTTCGACGAGCTACATGCGAGGAGCCACGCCGATAACACACAAAGAAACATTTAAATGCATTCACAGGCAGACACCATGCTGAATAACTGCCACTCTCCAGGAAGGGTGTAAACGTGTGAGTCTCAACAAGCTCACAGGTAACCGGTAACCAAACACACCTGCTGTGGTTGTGACTCTGTGAACCCTGTCCACTCATACAAAAGGGTTTACCCAAGTGTCAAATACATTTTTGTTTGTGAAATGGCCAAAAATAACAGGAAGATGCACCAACTACTGTTAAGTAAGGTAACACAGACTCATTACCTAAACTATATGGGTATAGTCCCCCCCCCAAAAGCCCATTTTGAGCCAGGAAAAACCCTGTTAATTCATCAATTTTAGGCTATCTTACCATCATCATTTTTCACATTGTTTCTGGATCCTTTATGGTACATTAACATCACCAGTGACAATAAATAAGTAGTACAGACAAAGAGGAGTCTGTGGAACAAATCTGGACATCCAAAAAAAAACTCCACAACAAAAGCTTTTATTTGATATTGTGTATTACAGCTTTTACATTACCTCCACCCACAAAAAAAAAAAATGTTTTTCCTGCAGATAACAATGTAAATCCCAACAATATTTAATAATCGTCGATATCTCAAATGTATGAAAGCATATTAAGGCCATATTAAGAAAAAATATTAGAAGGATATTTTATTTATGTGTTGCAGTTTTCCCTTCGAGTCAAACTACTGCTGTTAGTGTACGACCGCCTTGTGCAGGTGAATTAGTGAAGCTGTACTTCTCTTTCATACTGTCACAGCGGGTGGCAGCGTACCTGGAAACATAAACAATGAACTTTCAGTGAACCATAAATGAATCCGGTAAAAGAAAAAAAAAAAAAAGCCAAGTAAGTATCAAATTCAGTAAGTTGGTCATTGTTATTTAACTAACAGTGTAAAGAGGCTAAAAGCTACTGTGCTTTGGTCCGCTTGACATCAGTTTCATCATCAGATGGTGAGCTTGAGGCACCGTGTGGACATCCACATGTTTGCCAATTTCTTGTGACACTGCACTCCTTCAGGCGGACTGTAAAAAAAAGTACAACAGGAGTGAGTCTTCATCAGTGGTGTCTGCAGTTGTCTGTGTCCGCAACCAATTATAATCCCATTTACAAGGGTTTTTTCCTGCATACAAAATTTTTTTGCAAGCACCAAAGAGTTTTTAGCCTCACACCACATAAAAAAGTCATTATCAGTAACAACCCCATCCCTAATCCTAACCCTAAATTTAACCCTAGGCAGTCAGAATGTGTAATTTTTTAAATTCTTTTCCCAAGTTTTGGCAATCAGGGAACAACAACAACAAAAAAAAAATCATTCTAACTAACATATTAAAAATTATTCACATTTTTCCCCCCAAAAAAGTCTGTTTTGCCTTTTTCCAAAATATAGGGTTATATGAATTAAACCGCAGAGGGTTAAGTGGGGTTTAATTTACTAAAGCTTAAACACATTTCTTGTTTATAAAATGGACAAAAATAACAGAAAAATGCTTGACTTCATTTAAGTAAGGTAACACCAACTCTTACTCACATGCATACCAATTATAGTTACGTGCACAGTCACCCCAAAAACGCCCATTTTAAGCCAGGAAAAACCCTGATTTGCCCACTGAAACTACCTAACAATGGGCCATTATGGACCAGAAATAATGTAGCTCTTCTCACATCAAAAACAGAGAACTTACACAGTGAATCATTTACTTTATCAAGAAATTAGAAGTACAGTTAAACATGGGTTTGTTTGTCATTTGTTTGACTTTGCTTTATGTAGGACTGGTTTTATTTTTGGGGGTAATATACATGTTTTCTTTTTTTAAAATCTCCGACCTGTTGGATCAACACCTGACATATACATTTAAAATGTGACATTTTTAGTTTTGACTTCAAAGCAACACACACAGCCTCTCTTGACATTTATTTTACATTGGAATAAGACAAAACACCAAACACAGAAGCCAAATCTGTAACTGTAGCCTGCCTTATTTGCAAGACATTAATTTAAATCTCTGTCTCTTGTGGCCTTCAGAGGAGGCGACTGGTTGTGACTTTTGAGTGTACAAAAATGTGGACAGGCCTCTTCAACACTCTGTAGTGTTGAAGCTGTAAAATATCTGCCACCTAAATTACTGAAACACATAAGTGTGGTAAAACAGGGACGATTTGACCTTTCTGACAGTTTTCTTGAGGCTGACAGAGATGAGGCAGCAAGGAGTCTAGAAGGAAATGACACTAAGAAAGTGAGTTTTCCATTCTATGAAAAGTGAAGTAAAGAAACATGGCAGAGATCCAGGAGTGAAGTCAGTGTTCGGGGTGATGTAGACACGCAGAAAACTGACCTGTTTTCCAAGGAAATTGGCTTTAGCTGCGTCTTTGGCAGGTAAACACATCACCCAGCTACCGTGACTTTCATGGTCACCACTCGGCATATCAAAACCTCATGACCTTTGTACCCATATTTTAGATAATAGACTGCGCTGTGCTAATGGTACACTCACGTCAGAGGAACCCATGTTAAAAACTCGTGGGGCTTTCTGTCATCTACATCATATCACTTTATATTTTCTCCAATATTTTGATTTAACATAATGTACATAAGGAAGACAAAATATTGGTCACTTTTTAGTATAATGCAGACCAATACCATCACCCAGTATGACCTCAATTAATAAAGTAGAGTAAAGTCTTTCTAGAAGCAAATCTCGCCACTCAGCATGTTGAGACACGTTTGGGCACCTATTTGGGCTGTGTTTTTTTAAGTATTATGAATATTCATTGTAATTTTCATTTTAATGAGCACCCAGACATAAAAAACTGCATGTAGACAGTCACCAGTAAAATCTGATTCAATTTAGGTTCCTCTGAGTGCCATGTCTCTGTCTTATAATGTCTCTGAGCAGAAGGACCCCCTTTCTGACAATATCAACAAAAACTAGAAAGTGTCTGAACTTCATAAATATAGCAAAACTGTTTTATTAAACTGCAGTAGCCCAGTATTTATTGAAGCATTTCATTAAAAATCAGAAATTTTAGCTTCATTGTGGTGCTGAAGGGAAAAAAAATGGGATCACCAGTGTCATTAGGATCTATTTTCTGGGTAACATCGATCAACGCGTTCTCATCATGATGCGTTGTATAAAACAGCTTTGACAGATGCCCCCTGCTTCTCCGTGTTACAAAAAGGTGTCCTTTAGCATTAGACTCAGACTCAGCAGCCGCGGCTATATTGGCCAGTGACAAATAATAGTTTTACAAGGCACTAACAACAATATGGTTAGGTTTAGGCAATATTGGGTTTTGCAGTCACGTGATCGCTAACCGCATGAGTGGTTGCTGAAGGTTGCTGGCAGTCGCCGTGAAATCGATTGCTAAAGCCTCAGTCACACATGCCTAAAGCCTGGTCAGTGAGCCCTGGCAACCACCAGTCACAAGGGAAAAAGTGTATTCCCCAACCGGCTGGTGAAAACCTCCTTGCAGTTGTTTTGGTCACTATCAAATTGACGCTGACTTCTGTGCAAACACTTGCCAAGTACTCTCTGAGCGGTGCTGAAACTTGAAAAAGTGCCATAGAAACCAGAAACAGAGACTGTTTGCCTTCAAAGTAAAAGTTCCACCTTTTGAAAGGTGTTGGCTGCAGCGCTGAGGCACAACTTGTACTTTGAAGGCGAACATTCTCCTTTTCTGGTTTGTGTTGCGCTTTATCAAGTTTTACTACCACTCAGTGAGTAGTTAGCGAGTGCTGGCATCATCCATGCAAACTACAGGCAACAGCGGCAATCTGCTAGCGACCAAAGCAATCACAAGGAGGTTTTTGGTGCAGCACCCTCTTTGAGACTGATTTCACTTAGCAGCAGTCAGCAACCTCCAGCAACCACTTGCCAACCAGTCTGAGAATACACATTTCTACCTTCAAACCAGTGGCTGTATCACATCCAATATGTTGGACAACTATTGAACAATGTGTGCATGACATCATGCAAGAAACCTCTTAACTCTTTAGTGCTACGTTTAGGCAATAAAAAGCAGCTTTGTTAAGTTTAGGCAATAACTTGGTATGTTTAGAAAAAGATTTTTTTTGGGGTTAAATGTGCCCCTTCATAACCCTGCCATAGCCCTGCTTGGGTGTGTGTCGAGATACACACACCCAAGGATACCTTTGATAAAACGACACTGACACCCCGGGGATGAGAATGGGCTGCATGGATACATGCCCACATTTTATTCTGTCAGACACATACATATTGTGAGAGCAATGGCAGATGATCAGCAGGTCTAATATTCATAGTGCTAACATTTACTGCTTAGCAGCAAAGACAAAGTAATTACAGTTTTGTAGCTATTTGGTTATAATGTTTGAAAAGTCATACAGTATTCACTCAAAACCGTGCATTTTATAGCTTCACTGTGGCACTAAAGGAAAAGTCAGGGGATCGGCTGTGCCACTAGGAGTCATTTTCTGGGTAACATAGATATTTGTGCCACATTTAATAGAAATCCAGCGAACCAGCACTGAGTGAGTGCTCCAAATCCAGCTCATAAAGAGTTAGCCTGCTAATGATAGGATGAGTGAAGAGAGCGAAGTACAACAGCTGTGATCTTATTTCAGGCACCAGCTAGAACAGGGCAGCAGAGAGGGAGAAGTATGACTGTATAACTGTGTGTGTGTGTGTGTGTGTGTGTGTGTGTGTGTGTGTGTGTGTGTGAAAGGGAGAATGTGATTCAACAGACCGACCGACCGGCAGTCAGTCCCTGGCAGCACGTCTGTGATGAGTCATCAGGTATGAGCGGTGGTCATGACAACGGCAGATCTGAGCATTTCACTACTGACGTGGGAAAACATGTTTGTTAGTGAGGATAGATAGATAGATAGAATGGGCAAAAGTATGTGGACACCTGAACATTACAGACATGTAGCGTCCTCTCAGTATGACGATGTTTTCCCTCAAAGGAAAATCACCAGGACTGTTATAAATTTACATTTTAACTACTTTTAACCATGTAGTCAAGCATAAAAACATTTTTATTTATGAACCCTCAAGTGACCAAGCTGTTTAGACCAACTAAAACGACCAAGTGAGGTCATTTATAACTATCTATCCATAATATTTTATACAGGTATACTTTTTAAAATAGTTCTACTTGTGTATAACAGATATTCTAAAAAGATCTAATGCAATCAGTTATTTTTTTAAGTCATTTTAACCCAACCTATCTCCGTCAGCTGAGCTGTTTTCATCATCACTTTGAGCATTAAGTGTCTGCCTCAAGGCTTCTGCAGCAGTAATGCTCTCAGTTTGTTAGCCATGGTTTGCTGCAAAATGTCACAAATTCATTAGAAGTGGAAAGTGACAATGAAATAAAAGTCTACAATGTTACTCCACACAACTTGTTTTTATCAAGGGGCCACTTCCTGTAAAAAAAAACAAAACAAAACAAAACAAAAACAACAACAAACAAACAAAAAACACTGAAAAGTTATTGGAGAAGTAGGTCAACAAATTCATGGTGGGAAGCATTTTTATGATTAAATGGCACATATACATTTACAGCTGGGGTCACAAATAACTTCAAACAGTTGCCTGGAGGTTAAATGGTCAGAAATAACAGGTAAATGCTTAAACCTTTGTTATCACAGACTCACTGCCTTAACTAAATGTGTCACCAATTGTGCTGACGTCTGTAGCCCCCCCCCCCGACTGGAATTGGATATGCATGCTTTTGTCTTGTCTTGTTTTGTTGCCAAATTAAAATGCCTTAAGTAACAAAAACATCAGTTTACCTCTGCTATTAACCTATTTTTGAAAAGGCTCAGTGTTTCCCAAAAGTATGTGGACAGACAAAAATTACATCCACATTCACTGATGTCCATAACCGTGGACATTTATCTGCTGATTTTGCACCAACACTGGCTACAAGGATTTTTTAATATCCAAACAAATCCATTTATTAATAACATTTGCCTTAAATCCATCATCTTCTGGAAAACCTTTAAAACATTTTTTCCTTATTTGAAACCAAATTTCTAAAGTTAACTTTCTTATATCATTATAATCTTTATTTTTTGTGTTTATTTTTTTTGTATTGAACCACCCATCAAGTGGTAATATTTAACAAGGAAGTATTTGGCTTCAAAGCTTAAGTAAATACAAATACCATACTGTATATGCTGTATCTGGTGTATTAATATTGTTCCATTGATCATTGATCATTTGATCAATCCCATTGGTGTGAGTATAGTTACAGAGAAAAGAGTACGAGGGGAAAAAGTCTAGTTAAAGATAAGATTGTGGTGGATAAAAGGATCACCCATGAGACTGGGTTCTGTGTCCCAAGTGACACTAAAAATAAATGTGGAATTATTATTTTAGACTTACTGGACTTATTATACTATGTGGATACCTTTCATCCTGGTTTTCATTAAAATATGGAGCATTTCAGTGTTTACTATGTATTAAAAAGCAATGGAAGGCAGTAACAAATCTGAAAAAGTCCAGTCTGGCTTTAGCAAAAAACAAAACAACAACATGGAAATAGCTGTATCTGGAGTCATGAATGATATTTTAATGAGTGCAGACTCAGGTAATGTTACTGTTCCCATTTTATGCATTTTCTGTTGCTTTAATGCTGCTGTTTAGGAAGATTTAGGAAGGATGCTATAGAAATAGAGTTTAATAACGGCCGTGGAGCAACATTTAATATAAACAACCAACAGGAGGATATCAGATATCGTACTACTGTGAACACTGAAATCCAACTAAAAGTTCTGATATTAAACTGTTACTTAGGTAAAAGTATGTAAGTATAGTCAGTAAAATGTACATAAAGTATTCAAAATAAAAGTATTCAGAGCAGAAAAGTGGCCTCTGTGACAGATGTACTATTGTAACAGATTGATAGGCTGATTATTTTAAAGTGATTTTACTCTCTATATTTGAACAGCTGGATCTACAAATAGTTTTAACTTTTCATACAACAGGCATCACCTCACCAAGAATAGCAGTAAATTTTATTTATGTTTGGCACCCTTGCACTAATCTGAGGTCTTACTGTGTGTAACTGCCTCCAGAACAAACACGAACATATACTTTTGGGCATATAATGTAGTGGAGATCTCATGCAGAAAAGACACAGATGATGATTCAAAAACATAACAGGCTGGAGGTTACCCCACAGTTTAGTGGGCGGCAGCAGCATCCACTCAGTCCCGGTACATCAGAGTCTTCTTTGTGAGCCAGTTTCAAGAAACACGACTGGCTTGTCTGAGTGGGTGCAGGGAAAAAAAATCACTGCCAACATTCAGAAAATCCCACGTCATTGGCATTCATGTGCATACAGGCAGAGTTTAAGGTAACTCAATCTGAATTGCAATGTCAGCACAGACGGTGTATGCAAATGCAGCCGTGAGTGAGCCACAGGAGGGGGGACAGTTAATGCAAATAAAGCCCATTTGCAACACAGTGCTGGGCCCACATATCCTTTTGGCTGCTTCCCTCCACACACACTGAACACTTTGAAACACCCAGGTTCACACTTTCTGAGTATTCCCTTTTGGTTTCCTGGGTATCGCCTGCATTTCTTTCACTTCCTGTGTGTTAAGATGAAGTGTTTGCATGCATATCACAGGCTTCAGGGTAAAATAACTTCTGGTCTTTACTACTTTGGCTTCACTGCAGCCCTCAGTCAGCTTATTAAATTGCCTCTTTGATATGTAAAGCCAGTTGAAATATTGTGATATTAGAAAATACAAATAAACTTTACTTTGTCACTAATAAAATGTGTATTTTCTTGATTGCAATGGTGGTATTTTTAATATATTTAATAAAGCCTTCAACACAAATAAAATGTGTCATGTACATGTCCTCATTATTTAAAATCAATGTTATCTCATTAGTTCATCATCCTCTAGTTGGGGTCCAGATATGTAGTGAAGCAAAGAAAACATGAGGAACTGTAAGGTGAAAGCCAAATTAAAGGGAAAGGAATTGAGGGGAAATGATTCCTGAAGATATATTTCATAAAGCAGGATCAGTTTCAGCCAGTTAGTAGCAGCAATGCTTCATATACCCATGCATTTCTGACTGTAGTGTAGTGTAATTGACTAAACTCTCAAACTTTAGTGTGAATCTAGATTTTTTTTTTTTTTTAAGTACATTTAACAATGAGAGCTGCAGACTGGGACGTTTAAAAATACTTTTATTAAGCAACTTGTGGAGGAAATATACAAAGAAAAGGATTTATTATATATGAACAGAATACACGTTCATTTCCTATAGCCGTTTCTTTTGTGCTTTATTAATATATTCTGCGTGAAAGGGAAGAATTAGATTACCTGCTCACTGCACTGTCGTTAAAATTACCTAGCTAACGTTACCTGCAAAATGCTCAAAGGTTTCTGACGACTTAAAGCCAAGTTCGGTTCGTTGTTTGATAGTCGTGAAAGAACGATAAGGCACATACCGACATAATAAATGTTTAAATAAGTCAATTAAAGGACAGCTAGCCGACCTTTGCTAATAAAAACCATTAGGGCTAGCTTGCCAGCTAGCGCCTGAAAATCCTGTTTGACATCAAATAAACGTCAGTATGATAGGTACGACTGAGACGTAAAAATTAGTAATGATTATTGGGGATTTAACGGAGAAAGACAAACGCTTTCTTGAAGGAATAACAACCGTTAAATAGCAATGACCGACAACACGGCATGTGTACAACATGAACAGGGTGACAGTAATTCCCGTTACACCACACCGGCTCCGCCATTAACATCCGGGTCATTCTCTAAAAATCTGATGCAAGTTCGAACAGAGTCCTGAAACCAGCGGCACACCCTCTGAATCCGCTAATAAACGCACCACACACACTACAGTAATACTATTACTACAATACAAACCCGCAGACACGCAGAAATCCCTGTCTCTGATAATATGTGCCAAAGCCTCCTCAGGCTGCTTGTTTTAACAAATTTAAACCAAACTGGAAAAAAACAAACTACAAAACCAAACACATTTCCTCTATTTTTTAATCTTATTTTAGTTACTTTTGTAAGTTCACCATACTGTTTGTTGTTAGCTTTATTTTCCCCTGATGTTTAGTTTTAAATTAATTTCCGTTAACTGAAAGGTTTTTTCACACCTAGTTGTAATTTTTAACTCATTAGTCAACTGGTCAAACTGGAACAACCAATCAGCCTAATTCTCTATTTTTTCCCCACAGACTGTTAATATGTTTTGTAGGGGAAAAAAAGAAAATAGATGATGTTAAATTTATTTTCTTGCACCATCTACTGGGTGTACAGAGGAACTGTGTGCAGTAAAGACGCCTGTGCAGGGGCATTTATTTCTCTCTTCACATTTTGAAAAAAAAAAATAGAGATGAGTGTGATTTATTGTTTATTTTTTTTTGTACACAGGCCTCTCTTGAAAAAGAGATCCCAACTGGTCCTCATATAGTTAAAGCAAAGAGTCTTTGTTACCTCAATCAACACAAATGTATGCATTTCTGTGATATTTTGTGTCATTTGATAAACAAAAATATATTTAAGCTTGTGTAAATTAAATCCTTCTTTCTTACTTTTCCTTTGGTGGAAGGCCAAGTCATGTTTGGTAGGTGCAAAAATTTGTAATATACAATAAAAACCCTGTTTGTAGCGCTCTTCTAATCTTACTGACCACATCCAAGCAAACATGCCACCTTGGGGCCTGTGTGGGGCCACTGTGGGCAGCCCATAGAAAACCCATATACGGGCCTCAAAGGGCAAAACTGCTGTGAGCCCTATGTGGGGCCTGTGTGGGATAATTGTGGGTTCGCCCTGCCCTGTTCACACAGCCCCACAGTTCACCCATACCCACTCACTCACTGTGGGCATGTTTGCTGGGATTGACCCACACATTCATACACAAATTCTATCTAAAATATAAGAAAACAATGCAGACAATCTTTAGAGTAAGTGCAATATCTCCTGATAACGTTTGCACATTTTTAGTCTTGATAGGTCACAAGAATATGCAGGAACACACGATGGAGACAGAAAGTTTTATGATACAAGGAACAAAAGAAACTTCAGCATGATTCATTCAGTAACAGAGGAAGACTGTGGAAATACTCAAGTTTATATTTTCACCTCTGAAGCACTGATAATATATACTGGAGATGAAAGATTACCCTAAATATTCCAACCATCTGTTTTATTAACCACTTATCCAGTGATGGTTGCAGGGTAGCTGGAGCTTATCCCAGTTGACACCGGGGCAGAGGCGAGTTTAACCTGCACAGGTTGCACACCCAATAATGTAATAAAATAATGTGTGCTGTTCTACAACATGAAAACACATTTCACAACACCTGGATCCCAACGTTGACTCCTTATTCACATCCAGTCTTTCATGCATGCTCAGATGTCTTACACCCAAAATGTTTATAACCAACAGAATTAAAGAAATATGACAAAGGAGTCCCTTTACGTGCCATTCATTTTAATTTTAATCATGCATTTTTAAAGCACAAAGAAGGTAAATAAACTATTGCATCTGCTTTTTAAACATCACATCTTTACAGTCCCAGACACACTACATGATGAGTTTTACTAGATCTTATAAAACAATAACTACTGTAGTTGGTAAAATGCAGCTTCTGAATGTTGAAGTGAACCCATACAATTAAAAACACTACAAATGCTGGCAGTTGAAGGTGCTTTAAGTCTAAAAAAAATAAAATAAAACTATAAGCTAAAATGTAATTTTTCACAGGTTATTGGCACTGTTATCAAAATAAGGCATTTTATGTATTTGTGTAGTTGAAAAGTGCTTCCTTTGGTCCTAATGAACAGTCTGTAAAAGTGGTCAGAAAACAGATTCAGCTGCAAACAAAGCAGCCAAAGGCAATGTAATAACAGTCCTGGATCACACCATGAAAAATCAATTAGCACCTCTCACCTGACCCCCTCAGAATCAGATTTTTATGTACAGTAACTTCAGTAGAGCTCCACAAAGCACATAGGGTGGGTTGGAATTTGGATGATGTGAGTATGAACCAGTAGATGAGGACGCTGCACTGAACACAGTTTCACAGCAGCTGGATGTTCCCCTCTAAAGTTTAGTAAAGTGAGTAAAAGGAATGTGCCATCTTACGCCAAAAGAAAACCGACACAAGCTGAACAGGGAATGTGAAACAGCTGGGATGAGAGTCAGCACTGTGAAGTCTGAGGCCATTCTTCTCTGTGGGAAAATGGACGATTACTCACTCTGGGCTGTGGGAGAGAGAGGCTGCACCCAAGCGAGGGAGTATCTTATTCACGAGTGATGGGAACGTGGAGCGTTAGATGGACCTGCAGATTGGTAATGTGGGTGCTGTATTGGACTGCTGTGGTGAAGAGAGAGCTGATCCCAAAGGCATAGCTTTTGATTAAGCAGTCCATCTACATTCCAACCCTCAGAATACGTTTGCTGATATGAGCAGCTGAAATGAGTTTCCTCATGGCTGGGCTAAGCCTCAGTGATAATGTGAGGAACTGGCATACAGGAGCTAGGTGGAAACCTTTGGAGGTTTTCCAGGCACACCCAACTGGGAGGAGTACCTGGGGTAGGGGCTTTATATGACTGGCCTGGGATGCCTCGGGGTCCACCAGGAGGAACTGGAAAGTGTAGGTGAGAAGGATGTCTGGAATACAATGCTTACCCTGCTGCCAATGGAACCCGACTTCCGATAAGTGGAAGATAAAGAATGGATGAAAGAGAGCATCTACTGATCCTGAGACCCTCTGTGATCCAGGCCCTTCTGCAGGCTCAAAGGACTTTAAAAACCTTCTTCAGGACCCAAACTTGTTCGATAATGTGACATGTCCAAATTATTACAAAGAACACGTGAACACTGATGTTGTTTCTCCATTTTGCAGCGATAAGCTACATGTGCAAGTGTTATAAAATGACTATATTAGAAATTATTTTAACACAGAAGATGAGCCTGGCATCAAAATATACCTAAAAATGAGACGTTTCATATGCTATAACTTGTTTTGACCAACCGCCTATCAAACATGGTGATATTACCCTTGAGGTTTTACCCAAAATGCAGTTTTCTCCAGTGATTTCTCAGAAAAGAGATCAAAAATCTGGGGTACCAATGCTTATTTCTGTTGCTCTACATTATTCTCTAAAAAATTGCGACACTTGGAGTTTTAACAGAGCTCAAATGTGTTTTTCAGCCCTGAAAATTTAATGTGCACATATCCTGTACATAACTTAGGAGGGCTGGAAAAAATAAGACAACTTCAAAAGCACCAAATTTAGAAAGATAAAATTTTTTGCGTGGCTTCCTTAAATATACTAAAATTATTGTACATTAAAAAAAAAATCACCTGATTCTGAGGGGGTCAGATGGGAACTTTTCTCCGATTATGCTGATTTTATGTGGAATGACCCTCCTGTTGTGCAAAGTGTGCAGTACTGTACTTTTGTTCCAAGTCAAATTACAATAAAAGAATATACATTAAAAAGATTGTTTTGGTCTCCCCTGAAGTGCTGTATGTGTCAAATAGGTGCAAAAATTAGCGAGTATATTTTAAATAAAAGTCACATACAAACAAATAAAATGGTTAATCTACAAGAATAAACATGTTTCCTGATTTTTAAAGACAGCACATGTTCAAATATGTCATCCTGCAGCTACGTGCCCTTATAGACGACAGAAAATGTAAGAAAGCACAGTTTTGCAATTTATGGAACTAAGGAACTACTGCTGGTGTGGTGTTGGTATCTTAAAACCACAGACCCCTTTGAAAACACAGTGGCAGAATTTAAGGGGTTAAACATGTGCGTAAATAGGAAATTTCATTGTAGAAAAGTGCTCCATAAACTGTAATATCTTTACTGGAATTACTGTAAAAATAAGTTTATCAGCTCATCACAGTGTAAACTCGCCAAGATACAAACATACTGTAGATGTTAAGTTATTCTTGGCTCATGAAGTGCGAATACTGCATATATTCCCTTTAATTATACCTGAATTTATAGAAGTAAAATTCCAGATATGTTCCTCTAAAATCAGCAAACTGTGTAAAACTATAGCTATGACTATATATGTGTCTTTAAAGCCTTAATAAAGGCTCGGCTGTTGTTGTCTTTTTTGTATGTATTAATGCGAGATGGACCTGTTCCTCTTTCGCTCAGCTTCTGCTTGCTCCTCCTCAGTGAGGGCCCACGACTGGAGCTCGCCGCTACCAAATATCGTGTAGACGAGGGCACCCCCGGCATTGATCCCAGCAGCGACCCAGAAGACCTTCGCCCAGCCTGCCAGGGTATGCTGCCAACCAGAGGAGAGGAGAGGAGGATGAACATGGAATACTGTGAATTTAGCACTAAATTATTTGCTTTCAACATACTCTACAACTGCTTCTATGTATTTTTCTACCTTAAAGTAATAAAAACATGAAGATCAGTCTAAAGCTTTTTTCACACATGCACTGCAGCCATGAACCTAAGAACACAAATGTCCAGCGACATTAGCCAGTCTTTAACCCTCTTAACATCCACCAGAGGCCAGAGTCTGCACTACGAAGCAGGATTAGGGGGTTATCCAGGTAACTTCAGGGTTAACTCTGGGTTTTCAGTGTTATGAAGGTGCTTCACTTCTTACAGGGTACACTGCCATGGTATCTTATGGTTATGTTTGAGATAAAAGATCAACTAATCACCACCTACTGACCAATCAGTTCTCTGGAAAATAGCTCCATTGGACCTCTGTGCTTGGATAGTAGGAGGAAGTTTTTCCCTGATGAGTATAAATAATAACTATGGATTCTAAGAAGAAACTTTATTCCTTGATTTTTTTCCTGTTGGTCATAAACAATTTAAAATAATTTTATTGTTCTATAAGCATTAATATATGATCCTAAAACAGGATACCTATTTGTACTTTGGACCTTATATCAAATTGAGAAATAGGCTAAGTCTACATTTGAATTCTGTTTTTATCTTTATTCTTTACGCTCAGACTGTTAAACAGCACAGAGGCTGCAGCCTAAAGCACAAAAACTAAAACTTTCTTGCAAACATCAATTTAATGGAATAACAGCTGTAATCTTTATCCTAAATGAAACCAGGAAGGAAAGCCAGCAGAACTGCTGACTGTGTAAGTTAACAAGACTTATAAGTATCACAGCTCCTTCATAAACTTTATTAATATTGCAATTTTATTTTGGTCTTACTGACTAAAGTGCTTAAAGCTCACACGCATTCATGCAGCACTTATAATACTGGTCCTCTCTCACACACTCATACTGTTGATTGTATGCAGTAGCTGTGTTGCTTTGAGCCTGTTTTATATGTGTAACCTCTTCATGTTTGTCTTGTAGTATAGTTTCATCTTTCTTTGTAAAATCAGTTGTTCTACTGCCAGTACATGTATCCAAGTTTGTGATTGGTCAGATGCTGCCAGCACCACTCCTTTAATGTGACCATGCTCATAACTACACTGAGAAACCCTAGGTTGACTTATCCAGTTGATAACCACCTTCATGTGAACGCTTAGCCTGATTGCTGATGCTAGGCTGCATGAAGCCAGATAAGGGTACTGAACTTGTTTTGTAGTTCGGGGCCCAGGTCGACTATTGTTAGGGTCGGGTTTGATTTAAGCCACATGCTAAATAGGCAATTTTTTCGAAAACTAGAAGATGGTATCTTTCAAAATAAGCCTCATACATTAATTTTGGCAATACAATTTTTCTTATAAAAGATTTCTTCACATTAGGAAGTTTTCTGGTTCAAATCTGTTATGATCACTTCAGGTGGACCCAAATGCAAACAAAGAACTTAGTTCAAGTCTTATCAATCAGGGGACAAAAATAATTCTAACTGAGAGAACTATTTACCAAAAAAGCCCCTTTTTGCTTTTCTCCAAAACATATAGTTTGGGCTACGGTCAACAACTCAGACCACACAGAGTTAAGGGAAATGAGTTCATACAAAGTAAGATACAGTAAATAATTAATCCATAACTTTTTGTGTAGTTGTGTATTCCAACAATGATGTATGGAGGTCACAAAATCCTACAGCCCACCATTTGCTAACCACTGCGTTAATGAATCAAAACTTTATGTATATAGCATCTTTTACAAAAAAATGAAAGCAATTCATCACACAGGATGGTAAAAATCAGCGGGGAGACTAATGCACACCCAGTAAAAGAATTAAAAAATCATGTTATGATTAAAAATGATGACAACGAAAAAGATTTGCTTAACCCTACTCAAGAAGAGTTGAGTCAGATGATTAATTTTGCCTTTAGACTCACATCTTCAGTAAAGTATCCTGTTACGATCGGTGCCACGACCCCTGGAATAGTCCCGAATGTGTTGGTGATTCCCAGAAGGAATCCTGCATACCTGCAGGAGGAGGAAAGAAAGTTCAGCATCATTTCATGAAATATTCAACTAAGGGATCACAAGGTCACAGTGATCAAGTTGTTTTTCATACGTCTGAGTCTTCATTAGATCTGAAAGAATACCAGTCCCAGTGTGGACTCTGTATAATTTATTTATATGATTTGCAGCTTTTATCAGCTGTTGCCCAGACAAGAATTTTCACGTTGAGGAAACAAGCAATAAAAAACCGAATCAACTGTATGGACGACGACACCCACCGAGGAGCAATGTCGATCTGGTTGATGAAGACTCCGGCGGCGCTGAACCCTCCTATGGTCGAGGAGAGTGTGAGGAATGTGACGGTGAGGATGTGGTTACAGCCGGCGTAAATCACAGCCACGAGGAAAGCCGCAGGCAGCAACAGACCTGCAAACAGAAGAGATGGATGGAAGAAATTAAAAAAAAAAAATAAAGGTAATGAGTCACTTTGTCTATTCTGCTCATTTCCAGCTCCATGTTTTTATTCTTGAACACTACTAGAGTAGCTTTGCGTGATTCACAGTCCAAAATAATCCTTATTGAGCTTATACTGAGCCGTGATGCAGCCCCAGAAACAAGCTCCTCTCGCTTTAAGGCAGCTTCCCCTCACAAACAGAGGCCCGAGCTTTTCACAGCTTTAACATACTGTGACCTCATTATCTGACGTCAGTGTTTTAACAGTGCACTGCTGTCCTACCTCACGTACTTATTTTGATTAGATCTGTATTTCTTTTGTGTAAATTTTACCTTACTGAGCTAATTATTTTGACATATTGTATTTATTTCATTGAGCTATTTGGCTTAATTTGAAAAAGTTAATCTTAGAAAACAAGGAAAAGCACAGCAGATCCACATTATGAATTAGTAGTTACACTGAATAAATTACAAAACACTTTAACGTGTTTTTAAAATGTGGTTTTAAAGGGGTGAAACATATTTAAAAATATAAACTTTTTTTAAGTGTAAACAAGTATATTATGACCACATTCACCTGGGCTCTTTCACCACTGCTCTGATTTTAAAAATCTGAAAACATAAGCCCACTCTCCTAAAGAACTGCCAGTAAGCAGAAGGTATTATTTCCTGTTATATTATTTTACTCATTTAATGAGTGATCCATTTGCAAAACAGATGATAAACAGCCTGAGATATCTTAAGAAAAACATATTTCATCAGCAAGAACGACGAGTCAGCATACAGAGAGGAGGTGAAACAGCTAACGAACTGGTGCATAGTCAACAACCTGTCTCTGAATGTGGATAAAACAAAAGAAATCCTTGTTGACTTCAGGAGACCAGAGAGAAATCTCTCTCCACTGAACATCGACGGATCCTGCGTGGAGATCGTTAAGAGCACCAAGTTTCTGGGTGTTCACCTAGCGGAGAACCTCTCCTGGTCTCTCAACACCAGCTCTGTGTCCAAGAAGGCCCAACAACAACTCTACTTTCTGCAAAGGCTGCGGAAAGCTCATCTTCCACCGCCCATCCTTATTACATTCTATAGAGGGACTCCTGAGAGCAGCTGCATCACTGTCTGGTATGGAAACTGTACCGTATGGGATCGCAAGACCTTACAGTGGATAATGAGAACAGCTGAGAAGATCATCGGAGCCTCCCTTCACTCCATCTTGGACATTTATCACACACGCTGCATCCCAAACGACCCCACACACCCAGCACACAAACTCTTCACCCTCCTGCCATCTGGAAAGAGGTACTGAAGTATTCGGGCCCTCACTGCCAGACTGTGCAACAGCTTCTTCCCACAAGCCATCAGACTCCTTAATACTCAGGGACTGGACTGATAAACACACACACAGACACACGCACATACACACACACATACACTACCTCTGCAATATTTGCACATTGTTGCTGTTTACTTTATTAGGACTATTTTTGCACAAACTACTGTAGTACTGGACCTTATCATCTCTAGAACTGTGTACTGTTAGCGCTGGATTGTCCCTGTCTTTCTTGCACATTGTCTTGTACATTGCACTGTTTTTGTATTGTTTTGCACTGTCTTGGAACATCTGCACTGTTTTGTAATGCTTGCACATCTGCACTTTATGTAGCCCTGTGTTGTTTCTATGTTGATCATGTGTATCCCTTCTATGCAGCACCATGGTCCTGGAGGAACGCCGTTTTGTTTCACTATGTACCGTTTCACCTGTATATGGTTGAAATGACAATAAAAAAAAGCCACTTGACTTGATTTCAACAATCCCATGAAGTTGATTCTGTTCATCAGGATGCAGCGTTTTCAGTGGGAGAAACATTTAATCTGTCATCTAAGTGACTTCTTCAGTCTCCAAGTGACTGAACAGAATTAAATTTATGGAATTTCCTTACCTGGATTATTGAGCATGCATCAAGACAAGTTTCAACAATATATCTCATATTCCCCATTCCCCAGGTGTACATTAACAATTTACAGACCACAGTGGAAAGGCAGAAAACCTTCACATGTAGAGTTTCTGTAACTAAACAGTATTTTACATCTCTGTGATTCAAACAGGTCTGGATATAAAAATGCTTTTAACTTTCCATCCATTTTCACCCCAGATATCACCACACAGTGCAGTAGCAGTGCACTTTATTGAAAAATTGGAGTAGTTTATGACTTCACTGCAATTTGCACACTGCAAACCCATCCAGTGGGCTGGACTGGTCAGTTCCGGCCTCATGTCATGTCACTACAACAAATACAAACCAAACCACATGGGGGCAGTGTTACTCCATTAATCCGCCAAAACTTTAAAACTGCATGACATTAGTTTTAAAGCAACTTGAGTCCCATGTACGAAGCTTTAATGATGAGTCATTTATCCCTCCACTAAGGCAGCAGTTTAGGTAGCAGCAGCAATCGGCTTTGAGTGTCTTATGGTTCAAAATCTTGACAATTAAATAGCATTTGGTAAATGTGTCCTGTAGAGTTTACATCTAAAGATTTGCCTCTTCAGTTTTAGTTTCTGGTATCTCAGTGCAGGAGAAATAAAAAAAAACAAAAAAACATTTTTCATGAACTGAATTTAGTTTGTACCATGTTTTCCATTCTTTCTGAATACTTTTAATTCCAACACCAGGGGTTTAAAATGGGATTTCACAGGTGGATGAACCGTAAGAACCTTAAGATCTGGTAAAATGACTCAACTCAGAATAACTCCTAAATTCCAGCACATTTGTTTTCTTTGCAGACACGCGGTGATCAGCTGACCGGTGCTGCTGATGCTGATGTTAAGGTTTTCTGCTCTTTGTGGATTCAGCCAACTGCATGTCAACATAGCTGCTATCCAGCCAGCATAAAGACAGTGTCGAGGAGGAATTTGGGAAGTGATACTAAAAAGCTTAATTCCATTTGAATTATCACACTTCAGGACTCTTTAACTGAAGGACTAACCCCTGCCCAACACTGAGTTTTGAATGAAATGCTGGCTATGAGGTTAAACAGTAAATGGACTTCACTACCTTTGCACTTTTTTGGCCTCATTCATTCCATTTGTTGCAGAGCTACCATTTAAAGTCTTGGACTTTCATCAGGAGCAACTTTGTCATTTGAGTCTTGATTAATTTGCATCTCATTCAGCAATTCTGCATAGCTTATGAGTGTTTTATATCATCATTATTATGCAGGTCAGGTTTTCAATTTTTTTTTTAAAAAGTCCAGTAAGACAGTCAATTATGCTGCTTGAAAGATTTTAGAAATGCACCTATAATTTATCTTGTCTCGGCCCTCTCAGAACCTTTAAATCCACTGAGCCCTGAATGTAAAGGAAAAAATTATCTCGGACTTTTGTATTCAAATGAACCAGTTTCAGTCATATATTTCACTCAATCAGGCCTGGGAATTTTTTTTTTGTGTTCATCCTGTTTCACAAAACAGGTCTTGCAGGGTTTAATTGTTGCCCAAGGACACGTGAACAGCCACAGCCTTTTGCCAATGTGTTTTCACATCTATGTTAAGTGTAGGAATCCTGGCCCTTCTAATTCATCACAAGTGGATGCAACACTCTCTTGCTGGATGTCAACACTTTAACCTGAAGGTTTAATTTTAAATTCAGTGTGATGAACAAAACCACAAACTATCCCAACACTTGTACTGTAAATAATAATCTGAGCTCCTTTATTTGTTCCCAGAGTGAGAGTAACATCCTCAATACCTTCCTCTTTTAGCTCCTGAGCATGCAAATACTCATGTGTATCCAAACAAAGCCTGCACAAAGAGGAAATGAAAGGAAAAGCTTTCTTTACCTGCGAGCGTGAAGAGTTTGCGAACAACGGTGATGCTGAACGTCCTCCTCTCGATGAGGGCGTCTGCGGCGACTCCTGACAGCGTCGACATCAACCAGCCACCAAGGTACGGCAGAGCCGACAGGAAGCCGTTCTGAAACAGACACACAGATCTTCAGACGTATTGTCCTGAAAAAGAAATCTTGTAAAGGCTCCTCTTGGGTAACTTTTGAAACACATATTTACTGGTCAGGATTTTAGAAATATGGACACTGACGTCAGGAAAGTGTAGAGCTGATACTGTAGTTTCAAATTTTGGGACTTTTACTTTATTTCAAATGAGAAGGTTGATACCACTCTGACATCTGTAATGTGAAGCTATACATTTTTACTATCTGACACAGTTTAGATACATCTACAAGATCTGAAATAATCATAATTTATCAAATTCTTTAATTAAACAGATTTCTGTGTAACTAAGAGAAAACAGAAGCAGCGATTGAAGATAAATCATGAACTTAAAGTGCACAACACAGTTAAAGCTTTTAGTAATGGGGTGACTCTTTTGTGTCTGTGTTCATATCTAAAACATCTGGAGCATTTATTTAAACATGACACAGAGGAACTAATGAATGGAAAGCTCACCGACTGCAGGTCAAAATGCAGGATGACATCCATGTAGGTGGGCAGGGAGGTGAGCAGGGTGTAGAAGGCCCAGTTCGAGCACATCTGGGAGATGATGATGGCCCACAGAGGGACAGACAGCACCATGGACAGCAAGGGCACAGACCAGCCATGACCTGTACCCTGAAGCATCATGTCAGGTTAGTCCAGAAAATCTTTAATAAATGACAAAAATCTATCCATCCATTTTCCTAACCGTGCTAATCACTGTACCACTGCAGTGAAATGCAATGACATAATAACATCTGAGGGCTTAGCAGCATTAAGAAATGTGTGTATTACACAATCATTACACAAGGTTATTATAGTTAACTATAACTAAACTAAAACTAGATGTGGAAAAACATTTTAGTTAACTGGATTAAAAATAAAATCAAGACTTACAAACAAAGTGATATTGTGTACCTAAAAAACGAAACATAAACTGAAACATAAAAATATAAAGGAAATGTCTTTAGATTTAGTCTTTGTTAGTTTACTCAAATATATCAATGAAATATAAGCCCGAGGAAGCTTTGGTGCAAATGTTTTTGAGTCTTGGACATCAATGTGACTGTTTATGTGAAGTGTTTGTATTGTAAAACCAAATCTCAACTCCTTAAATCTAGAAAAAACAGTGAAAAATTAAATTAAAACTAATGAAAAATACCAGAAAGTAATAACTGATTCTGTTGAAAGGTATCTTTGGATATAAAACCAACAGAAAGCTTAAAATCAAAAGGGCAGCTGAGGGGAAGAGAGAGTAAGAAAAAGGAGAGCAGTAAGGAAAATGGAAACAGGAAGTCTGATAAGGGAAGTGAAGAGCAATTCTTCACGGCAAGCAGAAAAAATCTCTAACAGTGCAGCAGGTGAGAGAGAGTTTCAAACAACAATGAAAAAAAAACAAGCAGCTAAATAAAAACCTGCGTCAAGAATATGATTTTCTTATTTCTTCATTTCTGTTTATGACCAAAATTGAACGCTGATGTATAGCCTAAAAAAAACAACCAAAAAAACACACCACACTGAAGAGCTGCAATAAAGCCGAAGGTCTCATTCACAAAAATGAGGAACAAACAGCTGAGCTGGTGTCATATTCTCATAGTCCAAGGATTCAAACATTTTTCAACATATTTTTAGTTAATGTGATTTATATATTCACTACTATTTGCTCATCACTTTCAAAATCATAGGGCCAGATTTGGGGTCTTGTGCAAATCCCTCTTTTGGGGTTAAAAAGCTACTGTAGATATTTAGTAAAGAGGCGCAGTGTGACTTTAGCTACTGAAAGGCGCAGCTGCAGCTGGCTTTGTTGCATATGGATTTGTATAGGGAGACTCCTACAAGTAGGGACCCCATATGGTCCACAGTCAAGGGGTCCACAAAAGAATTAAAAAGCAAACATACAGATGGGGACCATTTATGCCAACAAAACTAAGTCCTTTACTTCCCCCGTCTTATCTTTGGGCCAACAGAAACCCGTCACATGGAGCCTGAAGCAGTTAGGTGTAAAATTTTTTAATAAAAGTAGCTCCAAAAGAAGACAAGGAGTACAAATAGTAGTACTCCTACTACAGAGAGACACACAGGGATATATGCAAATATGTTAATGTTTCACGCGTACCTGAGGTCCGATGGAGTTTATGATGTAATCTCTCTCCTCTTTGCTGATTCGACGATGGGTGCGAGGGTCATCTGACACAAAAATAAACCAAAAGACTGCCCACAGGCATCCAGCGCCGCCTGGAAGAGTTGGTAAATGATTAAAGGCAGGGTTGGTGTCGTAACAGAACAACAAAAAGTGTTCAAAGTGTGCAAAGAGCTGAATGGTGATTTTTCAAGGCCCAGTCAGAGGAAAAGTAAACTTATCGTTGTCATAAACCAAGGAGAAGTAAAGCTAAAATTATATAACAGTGTGTACAGATAAGCTGTTATCATGCCACAGTAAAACAATACTTCTCTGTAGCATTAATAATCTATAAATTCCTGTAAACTGATTTTTTTTGCTCAAATATAGCAAAAAAAAGAAGTCTTGTGTGTGTCCAGCCCTCCACTGTGGTGGTGTCTATGTCTTTTTTACTGTACGTGTTTCCCTCACTCACCACAGAGGTAGAAGACAGCAGGCCAGCCCAGCGTTTGGCAGATGTAGCCGGTGAGCGGCAGGGCTACAAAAGCACCGAAGCTGCCCCCGGATCCCGACAGGGTCATCAGGCGAGAGCGCTCCAGAGGAGGAGCCCAGCGAGCCCACATCGCCATCATCGACGGGTACGTCACACCCTGAAGACACACGCAGACAGTGTATAACAGTGGTCGGATTGTTATACACAGTGCTGACATTAACAGAGTGGGGAGCTGCAAATACTTGGTTGTTGTTCTTGATGTAGATGTTAAAACTAAAAAGGTTCAGCAAACCTCTTCTTCCCGAGGAAAATGAACTCTCTCGAGGTTTCTACTGAGATGATGGCTCTCTTTTACAGAAGTTCTATTAGATCTGTTTTTACTTTTCGCATTACTGCTTCTTTCAGCTGCTCCCTTATTCACAAGGGGTCGCCACAGTGGGTGAATTTGCATGTTTGATATGTCAGGTGCCCTTCCTGACACACCCCTCCCAGAGATTGGTTTCTCCCCCAGGTTCAATAAAAATAGATTGGAAGTCTTGTAAAAACAGCTAGTAAGATCTCAGGAAGGAGCCAGGCCAGGCAGGTCTTTAGGAGGGCTAACACTATACTGAACCATCTGAACCATCCACTCCACCGAGAGTCTGAGACCTCAGGTCGTCATTTTAGGACACCTGTCTTGAAGACTAAAAGGCTACATGTCTATTTTATTCCAAGTGCTACTGATATGCTTAATGGAAAATAGCACCATGACATTATTTCTGCTTCTACTCCAGCACTTTTTCACTTTTTGCATGAGCCATAAACACTGAGAGTGGCAGAATAAGATTTTAACTTGGTAGTGGAGAACCTGATCGGGCTGGCAGTTCTACTGCCCAGAGCGAGGTCTGTAACCCTGAAGGAAGTACGGAGGAGACGACGGGGTTCCAGTGCTGGAGATTAGCAAAGAGCTAAGAGGAGGAAATATCAACCGTTTGGTTCAGCGATCATCATGGGAAATATGAAATGTTTGGACAATAAAATGAACAGGCCAGTTAAGACCCAGAGGGAACACAGTGAGTGTAGTTTGATGTCTTTCAGGGCGACATGTCTGTAGCGTACTCACACTTCCCGGGCCACAGTGCCGTGGACGGACAGGGACGTTAATTTGAGCGCTGCTGCATACTGGACATGCAGTTGAAAACTTTCTCTAACATCTGTTTCAGTTCCGCTGCCACGAGGACGGACACAGGAAAACTACCACCTCAAATCACAATACCTGTAATTTTTTGCTAGACTTTTACTTATTAACCTCCTTATTGTATTATATTTAGATTTTTTTTTTTGGTTTAGGGTTTGGTTTAGTTTTGACCACATGCTAAATTAGCACATTTTCTGAAACTAGAAGATGTTACATTTCAAATAAAGTCTCACTTTTGGTATTACAGTTTTTCTGTTAAAACATTTTCCATTTCAGTTTCCCAAATTTCTATTAAAAGGGTGAACATTAACCCTAACTGTAGATGGGTTGCCAGTGACATGTTGGATGTTTAGAGGTTAAACAAACCTATCCAAGAAACAAAGAAAACAAGGCTGCACTCTGCATTTCCTCCTACTCTGCCCTGCATCCTCCTACCTCTCCAAAGCCCTCCAATGCTCGCAGTCCAAACAGCCAGTACGACCCCCATTTGGCAGCCAGAGGGGTTAGCAGGGTGAGGACAGCCGTTCCCAGCACACCCAAACCCAGGAAAAACTTCCCCCCGTAGTGACCAGCCAGGTAGCCGCCCGGGATCTGTGTGATCAGGTAACCAAAGAAGAAGGCTCCCAGCAGCCAGCCCTGAGTCTTCGAGTCCCAGGGGTACTGAGGGACCTGGGGCAAGAGGACACAGAGAGGAGGTGTCAGAAAAAAGAAAGTATAGGGAGAGATCTTCATAGGGACTCTTTTGATGCTCAAACTAAAATGTTACCCCGTTAGGCTGTTGGAAAGTATCGCTGGTATTTTCTTGTCCTGATGGTCGCGGACAGGCGTGGATGTTGGAGCGGTTTAGGGCTGGATCAGAGTTGGTGTTATTCACCATGGCTACCATGGCAACACTGAGGTTGACACGGAGACCATAGACCACAGTGAAGCCGAGAAACATCAGGAAGGCGAGGTTGAAGCGGGCCGAGCAGCACTGAGGAGGAACTGATCACACACAGAAATTAACAGTTTAAAGGTGTGTTTAAAAAATAAGAGGTGCAATAAAAGTTAAAAACCTGATTCTCCCCTTCAAGGTCCCCTTCTTGTCCACCTCTGAACCGCTTCAAATACAGCTCCTATTTTTAGATCCTTCCCTGGAGGAACTGCTGTGACCACTCGCATGCCAAGTGTCACAATATAAAGGCAAATTCTGGTTTTTGTTCAGCATGATTTTTTCTGTAACCAACTTTGTGCATCAGTATAATGGGATATATCATAGTTTCAGTAGCAAAACTGAACCAATTTAATGCCTGTGATGCAGAGTAATAGAAACAAGGGTTGGTAACCCGTATGTTTTATGTGTTTTCTAATAATACTCTAGAGTGAAAAAAAAAAAAAAAATGCATTTTACTTTAAAGGGTCCATACATAAGCTGGATAGGTAAATCATCTTCTTGACCTTTTTGTGAACATTTCTGTGTGAATGTTGCATAATGTTCCTTTAATTATGGCTCAAAGGTGGCCTCTATGCATCACTGTACATCCTCTGTACACCTTCATATGTTGTTAAAGGAGCATGTGATTCCTGTTCAGCTACAGCCAGCTGATGGTCACAGACCTCATTAAAGTCTTATACAACAGGTGATCTTTACCTGGAAAAGTGCTGATCTGTTCTGAAGAACTGAAAACCATCAATGCAAAATCCCAAACTAACAGCTTCACTTTTGTAGTTACATTCAAAATTACATCCACTCTCTATAATGATATAAAAAGCTCAGTTTGCTGCATATTCAGCTTCATTTTTGAACCAGAATCAATTTAAATCAATTTAAAGGTGCCTAATAAATAACATTTGTGAGATTTCTTTTCCACAGAGACGAAACCAAACTTACCCGCGTCATTCTTGATGAGCGGTTCGGTGTCCTCACTCTCGTCAGAAGTGGCTGAGTCGATGGAGTAGCCATCGGGTGGCGGCATGGCAGGCGTCTAGATGCAAAAAATATTCAGTCTGTGTTGATGTCAGTGAGCCATGGTGCCTAGGAGGTCTGCCAAGACAGTATAGAGTTATTAAAAACACGGCCAAGAGGATGTGGGACAAACACATGAGAGACACCATGACATGAGTGAGCAGATTAATATTAAAACCCTAATAGACAGCAGGTTTGGAAACTCGATAACATGCTGACACACACACACTGACACTTCCTGATTTTACAAAATACTTCCACACATCTGAACTCAAGAAGTTACTGATACTCGGAGGGGGTCTTACAGAGGTGAAGGTGCTGCTGATGATGAAGTTCCGAAAGCGTTCATACAAATACAAAAGACTGTTATTTCAGATGCTCTTGGTTACAACTTTCAGCTTTTCAGGAACTGAGCATATCACCCACAACCTCAGCCTGACACACATCTCTTTTCATGGGTACAAACATGGTTTTGAAAAGGTTTCATGTGACAAAAGATCAGATTAAAATTTGGAAAAAAGACAAATGCAGAGATATGGCTGTTTTATAATTCTTTATAGTTCTTAATTGTTTTCTAATTGTTCTTAATTGGATGTATTTACTCCTAATCATTTTTTTTCTAATTGGTGTTATTTTTTTCCTCATAAATTATTTCCCAATTGTTCTTAATTATTTTTTTTGTAAATTTGGTGTTTGATTTTTTTTTTTTTTTTAACTTTTTAACTTTTTTTTATTTTTTGGCACAGGGTTA
>VUQI01028585.1:22778-34170 GCA_015106735.1 Paratilapia polleni | reverse complement strand
AAACAAGACATATTGGCAATTCAACAATTTATTCATTTAACAAACAGGGGCCTCAGTAGCATGTGGAAGAACCATGCACAGCCACAACAGCCTGGCACCTCCTCCTCATGTTGGTCACCAGCTTGGTCACACACTGCTGTGGGATGGCATCCCATTATTCAACCAGCATTTGTCGCAAGTCAGCCAATGTGGTTATGTTGGTCACTCTGACATGAACAGCACGCCCAAGCTGATCCCACAAGTGTTCAGTGGGGTTGAGGTCAGGACTGCAGGCAGGCCATTCCATCCTCTCCACTCCCAAATTCTGGAGGTAAAGTCTTTGTCATTGGCAGAGAAGATTTGGCAAGTTCTTCATGGGCACAACCCATGTACTCAACTCTGCTGCTCAACCCAAAAATGCATTTTCCTTACAAATGTGGCACCATTTAAAGTGAAATAAACAGGCTTTCCAATGATATAGGATTTATTACCAAGAAGCATTGTTACAACAAAGAAATAATCGACCAAACACAAATTTCCTTACTTTTTGTGCTAAGTATAGTTCTATAACCACTGGCATTTTGGAAACGATACACAAAAGTCCTTTAAATTTAACAAAATAGCCTGAACAGTCTCAAAAGTCTGAACAGTTGAAACCATAAGAAAAAACAGGCAGTGGATTACTAAATACAGTCATCCATCACAGAAAACCACGTCGTCATGCTTTTGAAATATATAATCAATTAATAGTTGACTATGTTTGGATTTATTGGGCAGCCTCAGTCAGAGGGGTTCAAAATGTTCTTGCTTGTTAAATGAATCATGGCAGCAGCAGAAACTGTGGCCTGCTCTGTTTGTAACGCAGACACAATGACCACACTGGACCTGGGGGATTAGCTGAACTTCCCCTCTGAATTTGAACACAGATGAAAGGGGCCTGAGATCAATTTTTGCTGTTCAAAATGTGCAAAGAAGAAAAGAGAGAGTGGAAATTAACACTTGTTTATTCCATTTTTCACACATTCTACTGACTGCCGCTATTTACATCTAGAACTACACTTCCACCTCCCTCTTATGAACATGTACACATACACACTTGAGCACACACCTCCTGGGGCAATGTGAGAGTGTCTATTCATTCGGCAGAGGCCAGCTGCACACCTGGTGACAGCCCAGGATGGTGGTGTTGGCTCAGGTCATGGTGTGCAGGGAGAGGCAAGGAAAGGGCTGAGTAAATGGGCCCACAGGCCTGTCGTTCAGGCCCTGCTCAACCTGCACATTCCAGTTCATATAGCAGCGGGGCAAGCGCAGGAATGTCCTCTCATGTAAGGGATTACTGTCCTAAAGGTGGGCTCCTCTTGTGATTGAAAAGGCCCCTCAGACGATAAATAGAGATGAAAGCCTGAGGTATTGCATTCATTTCCCCAAACCGATGTGCTGCACAACTGCCATCCTTTAAAGAGCAAAAACCTGGCTTCAGGGTTGCAGACACAAATGTTTGGATTCAAGAAAATTCTGAATTTATCTACATTTTTACAATTTCAGACTTCAGCATGTAGGGAAAGCTATCTTATGACTGCTTTATATGTTGCTTGCTAACATAAGTTTGCATGCTAATTTTTTTCTCTAAGTAGACTCTCAACATGTACACTACTTTCATATGAATTCTGACTGAAAAGGCCTGCTAACGTCTGACAGTGATGAGTTTTAGATATAGTGATCAGCCACAACATTAAAACCATAGACAAGTGAACTGAATAAAATTCAAATTTCAGGTTCTGCCGTTTATGTGCACGTTACTTTGACACACCCACCCTCCAAAACATTGTTGTGAAACTGAGCATCTGCAGGATGTGCCAAAGTAAGTTTGATCCCTCAACGCCCCAACCTGCAAACCACAGAACCCACTGCCACCCTCCTGGTGCCACAGGAACCAGAGGACACCCAACCTAATAGATCCATAAGAAGCTCTACAGTTGGTGTCCTAGTGGACCCAAGGATTTCAAGATCTTATAAAATCTCTGTTTTTGTTTTTTCCAACATCTGAGCTCTTTTATTCTTGCTCTAAATAGCTTTAGGCTGCATGTGTATATGAAGAGTGATATATAAATAAAGGTGAGCAGAGTATTGTTTTCTTCTGTAGTTTCTGTGTTATTCAGATAATTATTTTCTTTAAAGAGAGTTTACCACATTTTCAAGAGCAGCATGTCTTCTATTTCTGCATTTGCCTGTCTTTATCATTGATCAATAGATAGATGACTAAATAAGCCAGAGTTACCCCTATTTTGTTGTCCCTGGTCAGCTCTTAAAACTGCAGTCTAAAATAGAATAAAAATATTTATAATATATAATAATTACAAATTCCATTGTTCCACCAGTAAGTAAATAAAAATTCCCCAACCAGCCACAGCAAGAAAAAAAAACACACCACTGTGGCCACATGTTTTCTGACAACATCTAACATTTAAGAGGTTTGGATTCTAATAAAGAAAAGGTTTTCTGTAGAAAAAAAAAAACATGTTTATAATTCTCACAATAAAATATCAACAAGAACATTGTTATGGTAATGATTCCAAAACTTAGGTGTCATACTGGCTCTAGTATTGGCTGCGTAGTATTACAAACACTATCCAGCCCTATTGGTATGCAAGAACATCCACTTCTTCACCACCACGTGCATACACTTTCTCTCTATCTTTGCCTCACATACACAGACACACACTCATGCACAAGCACGGACACCCACATACTCTACTCATAAACACATTTGTGCCAGGAACATTCTGTTCACCTCCATTACTGAAATAGCCCATCTCTTATGGTAACACAGAAAACTTGAGTGACATAGTTGTCTTAGTCAAGAACAGACAGAAGACGAGAGTACAGTGCGTAATCTAACCATTGAATTCACACACACAAAACAAAATCCATAAGTCACTGCATGTTCTTTTATTCTATTCCAGTGTGAGGCAGTTACTGGGAACCTGAGGTGTTAATATGTGTGATGTGTGTTAGAACTGGAGGCCTGCGTCTGTCTAGCAGTTCCAGCTGCGTTGGGTTGTGTCTGTGGTTAGAGGCCCTCCATGTTTCTCAGAGCAGATTCAACCTCTCAGCCTGCAGCAGCTGGCAGCCATCAAGCTGCTGGCACCACACGCGCACACACACACACACACAAGCACATGCACACACATGCTCACACAGACGTCTGCAATTTCCATGGTAATCAGTAGGGAACCAGAGCGTGGTTGTGCCAGGGGTAGGGAAGAGACGGAAGGATATTCAATTCAGTCCTGGACCTCTGGTTTGGTTGGCTTAAGCGATCAGAGATACAGGGAAAGAATTAGGATATGAGCTAGTCTTGTTGCTGTAAATGACCATAATGAAAGAATTGAACACAGATGGGTGAGCCATGTAATGTAGAGTTTAAAGTATAATTCTGCTTAATCAAAGCTTGGGTGTTATTTTTGTTGTTTTGGCCACTGTTGCTATCAGTACTAATAACTTTACCTCTCATCCGGTTAATTGCAGAGATCTAGAATCAAGGCAACATCACTAAAAAGTGTTGAGATGTGGCATTAAGGAGGTGGTGAGATACAGTTTTTAAAGGAATAGTTCTACATTTTGGGGAATACACTTATTCATGAGCCAAGAGTTCGACAAGAAAGCTCATATCACTGGTTTTCATCTGCTTGCACACTAAGGTAAACTTCTTATATACCAGACACAAAAGTTGCATTGAACCTTTCACGTAACACTCAGCACAAATGTGAATAAACATACTACCCAAAATGCTGCACTATTCTTTCAAAAAAATCCCCAGAACAGTAGGTCCTCTGAATTAATGACAAAGGACGGACACTAATGTTATCAACCAAACATTCAAAGGCATACTGATTTATGGCTTAACCATGAAATGAAGTGGTCTAGATCAGCATTTCTCAAATTGGGGTATTAGTTCCTTAGGGGTTCATTGGGGTATTGCAAGGCGATGTTTTAACATGATACTTTAGAAAATATCAGTCATGGATTACTCCTAAAACAATTCAACTATAAATGGCTCACTAAAAAAAGAAAAGAGTTTAATAAACCACATTTTATATTCAATATTCCCGTTTTCAATGCATCTGTTAGCTGTCGTAACAAAGAGACGGTCAGTGTGAGCGGGAGGCTAGTTTCAGATATTTAGTGACAGACAAGAAAATTGTTTTGTTATTAAAACATAGCAGTAATACAACTGAATGCATGGAATAAGAAGTGATTCATATCTTTTTGTAATGACTCTGTTCAAAACATAGCAACGAAAAAGACTGTGCCTTGAAAAGTAATGATCAAAAGTTTGATTAGTGCATTTGTCTCCCTGTCGCAGATAATGACAAAGATCCTTAGTGAAGCGCAAGCTTGTATTTCTGACTAAATATTAAGTGCAGCTTGGTTCAACGGCGCTAAAATGTCCTCTTAGTGTCAGTGGTGATGAAAATTGGTTTGCATTTGAAATGTAGCTTTTAAGTGTTTAAGCACTGATTGAGCAACACTGTATTGTATCCACTTATAAAGGTATTTTTTTTCAACCACAATATTGTTTTGAACTGATCAGCTGGTTGAGAGTACATTACTGAAAAAGAAGAAACAAAAAACACTGGTCTAGGTAATCTGGTTAAATGTTTGGTTTGTTTACAAAGTCTCAAAACATTTTTCTGATATCTACGCCAGTTGAATTATGTATTAATCACTTTATACATCCATCCATTTTCTTCCGCTTATCCTATTCAGGGTCGCGGGTGGGGGCTGGAGCCTATCTCAGTTACCATAGGGCGGGAGGAAGCCGGAGTACCTGGAAAGAACCCACGCAAACAAGGGGAGAACATGCAAACGCCACACAGAAAGGCTTGGAACTCAGGACCTTCTTGCTGTGAGGCAACAGTGCTAACCACTGCGCCACCATGCTGCCCTTTAATGTCATCATAATTGATTGAAATGATTGCCAAAACTATGGAAATAAGACCCAGGTTGTAATAACCCCAAAAAGATCCTTTAAACACCTGGACTGGCAATCGCAAGACCAAAACCCTGTGTGATGTGGCTTCATGCTGGTTAGCCAACATGGCAGAGGTAACACATACAAATCTGGAGCATAAGCACGCCAAAAGCTGCTACACTGCATCAGTAAAACGCAAGAATCTTCCACCATTCAGGGGGGTAAGAGTAAGCCTGCTGTTTTGCCTGGCTACTAAACAAAACCTCAAATGACCTACTTTCATTCCTACCCCAATTCCTCCACCCCTTGCCTCCTCCTCCTCCTCACACACGCACAGCGCAGCTAATACACGGGGACTGAATGAAGATTGAAAGTGTGAAGTGGAACGCCCAATCACAAGACGCGGAACCCCATGCTGATATCAGCTTCCTTTCCAAGTGCAGAAGCAGGCTTTCAATGAGACCGTCTCTAACCCAGAGGCCACTCAAGTTAAAAAAAAGTTAAAAAGCATCATATCCCATGAGGCTATGAGTTTAGAATACAAACAAGCTGCTCGGGATGAGAGTGTGCAGTGGTAAATCACTGCCCTACAGGCTATCAACAACCTCCTCCATCCCAAACACAATTCAATTATGGACGGTGCAGTAAAAATAGAGTAAGAGGAAACCTTTACAAGAGCAACAGTAATTGTGTTTGGATCCCATTGCACAGGAAGTCATTATCATAGATTTCAAGAATATCTTCATCATCCAAGTTAAGAAAGAATTTCCTCCTCTGGTTGGGATAATATTTGTGTTGGTGTCAGTGAGAGGACAGAGAGCAGAGTGCTATGGAAAGGGGCGGGGTTACTGAGAGAAAAGGGAGTGGCTTCAAATACCTTGTAAAGAGACTAGCAGTTCACTCCCACCCCTGGCCTAATCAACTCTGATCAAACTTTGCAGCTCAGGTAGGTGTAGTTAAAAAGGCTGCCTGCTGGAAACCAGGCAGACAGCTTTCCTCTGCTTCTGAGCACAAAAAGCTCTACGGCAGCGCTTATGTCTGCAGCAGGACAGCCTTGGACTCAAATTTCCTTACATGCTGTGAAAAGTGATCTACACGAGTCCACACCTTATTCTCCAGTTCAAAATCCCCAGCTGGAATACAGAAGACTGGCTTGTCATTTTGTATTAACCCAAGACGAAGAGCTATCCCACAGAGGCCCCCGCTAACTGCTATCAGATCAGCTGATAATGACTTTCTTTTATTACGCCAAAGACAAGGAGGACGACCCCAGCATTGCAAAATGCATCTGTTTAGTGAGCTGATAGATCTTGGCAGCCAATTTGTATTCAAAAAAAGGGAAAATTACAGTTTATCAAATCTACTGTTGTGCAAATTTAAGTGCAGCCTCAAAGCATGACTTTGGAAGAGCAGCGGGGGGCAATATTGTAGCTTTGAGATTTGTGATGAAACAAAGAAGCAGGGATTCCTCTTTGCTCTATTTATTTTCTGAATAAACTGATGCTACACCGTGACTATCAGTCTGAAGGGCCGTTTTATAAGCCTCAAAGGTCTATGAATGAATAAATGATCTTTATTGTCATTATACATGGTACAATGGAATTTGGTTTGGCTTCCTCTTTAAGATAAAAACAATAAATAAAAAAGAATAAATGAAAATAGGTAAGTAAGTAAAGATAAGAATAAACTTGACACTGACAGGAGAGAAGCTTCCTGAGAAAAACAAAGTTAAATATCAAATGTAATCCTCCATCCAGGATTAAACTATTATTCAAACACTTCAGACACACAGCAGTAATGTAAACATCATCAGGTCAACACAGTGCAGATGTACTCCTTGTTATGGTGCTTCTTTAAAACATCATAACTCTACTGAACACAGCAAAAGGGCAAACTGCTAAAACATCAACCAACCTCATCTTACAAAGAAGCTCCAAGAAAACGACAGTCCTGTTGCTGTTAAACAGTAACTCTATATATTTTCATCTGGCAGAGTCAGATAGACACTTTTTTGCTGTCTGACATCTTTCCTGTTCTCATCACTATGTGGTGGTTGCATTGTGGGCCCCCAAAAGTGCATTTGACCCCTGCCTAGGGAGGCCAGAGCCCAGTGAGAGTAAGGTGATGACTAGTGTGGATCAGCTCAAGCTTGTTTACACATTACAGACCACACAGACAAGACACAGTTAAGACAGCATATGTACACCATGTGTGGCTCAATTACATGCAGGCCATGACTGGTCAACTGCTAAGCAGAACCATCAGAGATGAAAGGGAATGGTGGATCACTTGGCCTTTGTTGTAGAAGCTTTAATATGTCATTACCTTTTACACATTGTACAGTCAGTGTCTGCAGTGCTGTCTTTATGTCCCACAACAAACACCTGTAATTGACACCATCTTTCAGCAGAGGGCTCCAGCCTGGCTGAGGTGACAGCAGAGGAGAGTCACAGATGTTGTAAATGTTTGCACTGTTTCATGATATTCTCTACTTTGTCAGCTGGTTCCATCCTGCTTTTGACTAAGGTATTGGTACTGAGAAAAATAAAAATAAAAATGTGTACATTTCCATAGGTGCATTAATCATAGTTTGTCTATTTTTACTGTGCTCCAAGTAACTGTCTTGAATCCAGTGGAGTCCGGTGTTTAAATCTAGTGTTTTTGACATTTGCTATCTTCGCAAAGGTGCTCTGCTGTGACTTATTGCAGTTTACTTGTCAAATGTCTGTGTGTAGTCGCATTGACTCTGTGTGACATGGAAAAAATAGAAATTTACTTTATTAAACTTTTACCTTTACTTGGTTTCTCTTTTGTTTTCAATGTATGGTCACACAGATTGAAAACAAAGCGACAATACAGAATATTTAATACAGCACTGAGAAGATATCAAGAACCACACATAAAGAATGAACTGCTTTCTTTCTATGTAAATAAATATATATGCAGTCATTTCTATTATTTTAAGGGCTGCTCTGTAAAACATAGCAGAGTGGAAAATGATCTGCCATTTGTGCACATGCTTTTTTGTAGCTATAAAGTAGCTATTCAGTGTTAACCGTATAGCCAACCATTTTCAAGCTCAGCTCTCATTCAAAAACAAAGATACATCCTCACTGCAACTACTGTGTGTCAAATTTTTAAACCAAATTATACACAAATAAGTTTCATTTGCAATATCATTCCTAAATCAGTAAAGTGCAAAGTGTAAAATATCTAAGAGTCTTTTCATATCCAAATTGTGTACCATATGTGTGTGTATGTGACCACAAAGAAAAACAAACAAGCACATTACAACACTAACTTGCCCTGAAAGCTCAGGGCATCTTTCAAGTGGCCGGGCCGACAGCGCGGCCTCCCATCTCCCAACCTAACCACACTCACAGGTCACAATGATAGCTTTGATGACTCTAAAAGTCTGTTTCCCATTCACGTGCTCAGCACAGTCATTGGTTTTCCATAAGAAGGGTTTTAGGAGTTGATATGGGTCAGTTTGAGTGAAGCCAACCTTCTTTAACACAGGAATGCATGTGTATCAGTATCAGTGGTGACTTAAAAGTCAGTGCAACTACATTCCTGGGGTTTAAATACAGCAGGCTCCGATAAGTGGTGAGAAACAAGTGACATTAAAGTCCAGGACAGCAAAGCAGTGGCTCAGACATCATCTTGGGAAAATGTTTGACATAAAAAAAATTAGAGATGAGATGAGTCCCTTTCTCATCAGTACTTGAAAGCACAGATTCAAAAATAGCATCCCTTTAGCAACAACATGTCAAATTTAGTACTTTATTTTCAAATGACAAAAGAGACCTTGACATTAAACCATAGGCCTATATTTTTCCCCCTCAAAAGCATTACACTGATTTGTAGCACGCAACATTTTCATTGGAAAATGAGGAAAATCTGCCTTAATTTATATTTTTGTAAAAGATATTGTGTCAGTTTATATTTTCAAAAAGGGGATTTCTAATAAGACTTTATCTAAACACTGTAACTAGGGATGTAGAGAAGAAAAAAATGTAAATTGTTATCGCTGAATTTTTGGCTGAGAGTGACTGCAACTGGCTCAACAGAACATGACAAGATATCAGTCCAAAAATGACCTGATCTGATCAAAGATCAAAGCACACCCAGGCAAAATGTAATCTCCACACTGCAAGTTAGAAAACAGCACAGCATGTAAACACATTTAATATTAATAATAATAAAAAAATAATAATAATTTTATTATTATTATTGCATTACTATAGTTTCTGTTGTCATGGTTGTTGTGTTATGACATACCTGACTTCCTTTTTCAAATTAGGATCCTGAACACTATGTGACTTGGTTAAAATCCCTGATAATAATAATGCACTGAGCCATAAAGGGCCAGTGGTCTATGTTTTGCTGGTAATGCATCTGTTTCCACCTTTCCTCCACTCATCAAAAACCCAAAATTTGTCATAGGAAAAAGGACACAAACCATAAACAGAAAAGTTTAATGGGACAGAAACTTCTTACCTGGTCCCTTTGGATGCATGGCAGAGAGGTCCGGCGATGTGACTTACTGTTGGACTGACTGTGTGCCATGTCTGAGGCTATCACAGAACTGGACCTCCTGCGCCTTTTAAATACAGGGATCTCTTCCCTGGCTTCAGTCACGGGGGTGCAGCCCTCCTTGTGTCTCCCTTGGTTGGGAAGAAACTTGTCAGCATACCTCGCCAGCAGGATGCCCAGCACTCCAACCAGGTACGCTACGTATGGTCTCCAAGTGGCCCGCACTTTGTGCAGAGAGACGAGTGAGATAGTCCTGACTATGCTGATGAAAACGATCACCGATATGCCCTGATTCAACCGTACTACCATGAGTGCGCCGGTGGCCAAGCAGATGAGCACAACCACGGCCGCTGTCGTGAATGAAAACAGCTGCTCATCTGTCCCATCAAGAAGAGACCACGCCGCTACTTCGCCCAGGTGGCACAAGGTTAGGAGGGAGATGGCGGTCTGGATTAGAACCCCGCAACGGATTAAGTACACACCGACCCAAAAGAAGGCACATACGAGGGTGAACAATGGCGAAACCACACTCCAGCAAGTTTGCAACAGCTCTGCTGCGCAGCCTGAAACGAAGTGAAGGGGAGACGGTGAATGCGAGAGTCTGTTGTCAGCGCTGTTGCTGGCATCAGCTTTCCAGTCTGCACATTTGACTAACAGAGCGAGAAAAACCGAAAGCGACCCCACGCACACCGCACTCCGGAGTCTCTGGGAACCCCATATTTTTGTGAACATTAGCCTCACCCACGACTCATAGTGTCGGTCACGGTACAGTGGAATGACACATGTTTTCACATAACCATTGCGATCCGGTGCGCTGAAGCTTCTTTCATAAGTGCTACTCTGCGCACCGGTACTGCAAGCTTCTGCAGGCATCGCCATCACTCATGGCAGATATGAAGTATGAGGAAGTCTATAATGCATCTATAATAGTGTGGTCATGGGACAGGACATGAGTGACAAAACAAGCATAATTTATTGTAAGCACAAAGGAAAAAGCACAGCGAATACGCACATATGTCTCTCCATTTACGCATGGAGATGTACTGCCAGAGAATGTATTCTCTTTGTTTTTCCAGGTGCGGGATGAGGAACTGCTGCCCCAAACAACATAAAAGGAGCATGGACGACAGAATACCTCAAGATGTTTTACAGATCTAGGGCACCGCTTCTTTGCACACACAAGTCCCGCTTTGCCCTCCTTTGTGGCGCGTCGTCTCTTTGACTTCTGCTGTCATTCTCGTTCTTTTGTGGCTCCACGGCCCGTGCAGCAGCAGCAGCAGGAGCAGTAGCACTCTTCGCAAAGCATCCGTCCCGTTCCGTGAACATTCAGCCTTAAACCATTTGTTTTGCCACTTTCCGGTTTCTTCTCAAATGATAGAATCTCCCGTTACTTTCGAGGATAAAAGCTGCTGAGGAATTTAAGCTGCTTGAGTGAGTGTCCGCCAGGTTGTTGCTCAGCGTTTTGCGTGTTTGTCACCAGCTCTTTAACCAGCCGTGAGTCTCGGCTCATTCACACCCCCGAGTTCCTACTTCACACAGGGAGCAAGATATTGCAGCGGCAGTGAAACCCCCAAATCTCCTCAGCCAGCCCAGCAGGCGTTGTCCTCACTAGATCTCACTTATATTTAATTTTTTTTTCTCTTGTAACATTTTAGTTACATTATTGTGTAGGATATAAATGTATATGAATATGTATACACGTGCTTTTTTTTAAAATAGCAGATAAAAACGGTTTTGTATAAAATGGGGCTGACCTATATTTTCCTGGAGTTCCTCTCTTAGTGGAGTAATTATGGTGTATTTAGGAACAAAAAATCAAAACATGTTACACTCCAGGGAGTAGATTTTGATTTGTGATTTTCTTGTAGTATTTTTTTTTTTTTTTTTTGCAAGTAAGTGAAC
>VUQI01028585.1:0-22758 GCA_015106735.1 Paratilapia polleni | reverse complement strand
GACTTCAAACTGCCTTGACATTAATTCATTTTTAACTGAGGAGAAATGTGCAGATGCTGAAGAGAGAAATGGGAGCTCTGCGTGCAAACTGTAGTACTGTGAAATTCCCAGAATGGTCCTGTGGTTGTCCTCCATCTTGACTCCCCACTCCACCATGTCACTGAAATATTTATCCCATCATTCCACTCTAAGTGTCAGTGATGATATACAGTATTATGTCACAGTGAAAGGTCTGCATCAATGTTTCAGCACAGGAGAGCTTGTGGGTGTACATGTGCTCACAGTTCAGGAGGCACATGTGTGTTTCCTCACATGTCCATGCTATAATCTCATGGGATTACATCCTTCCACATAAAGTGGATGCACCATATGCAAATAGACATCCACAGCAAAGCAAGCACAGGTAATCTCATGTTTGCTGCTGCGCAAAGTAGAGCTGCCTCATGTTGGCCTAGTCATTTTTTAGCTCTTTCTCGACCCTGACCCTTTGTCTCTCTCTCTTTCTTTCACATACACACACACACACTTAAGTACATACTTTCAACCCTGAAGCTTTTTAACATCAGAACATTGTCTTTTAGACAAGTTGTCTCTGTCAAGCCAAGGTCTTGCTTTTACAGCCCGACGTCCTTCTCCTGCTCCTTCCCCTCTGATTGAGACAGGTCAACACGACTCTTTCTGTCCAATGGCGTACACAGAGCCCTGTGTATGGCTTGTCAGCTGTGATTAGTGAGAAGCAGGGGAGGAGAAGACACGCTAACAGGAAGTGATAGGAACAGGAGGAGGCCAGGTCCTGTCCATCACCTCTCAGCACATGCTCACTGAGTGCGAGACAGTCCTTTCAGAGCAGTGTGTCACCCAGGCAGCTGCTGGCTCCAGATTTTTGGGGACATTTTTTTTCAACTTATCAGACCCCGTAGGTAAGTTTTCTCTGGGAGAGTTGAAACAATGTGGCTTTATCTGAATGGTTTATTTCATAGGTGATAGGAGCAGAAACATTCCTTCTTCACAAATGGAAGATAAGAGCAAGACAAAAGAGAGCAGAGTTGATGTCAGTCAGAAAACAGGGATATACAAGCATTTGTTGTCAGTGTGTGTGTGTGTGGTAAAGAAATGTAAAATGATTTTATTACGTTATAGGCAAAATAAGAGTAAACGGACAGGGGTGCCAGATTGGGACAACACCTGTGTCATCCAAATTTAAAGATAACAGGTGCCCTAGTTTCCCACAAAATTGTCAATGGTCAGGAAGAATCCTCAACGAAAAGCATCACATTCTGGTTCAGACTGTTTGTGGCGGATGAAGGTAAATCCCTACAAACCTCAGCTGGAGCATATCCTGCACTACACCTAACATCTTAGGACAAGCGCATTGTGAAATGTTCCTGTGACTATCTCTCCTGACGCTACTAGAGGCCATTCTGAATTACCCATAGGAATTTTAACAACTGGGGAATGCTCACCTAACTGTCTTACCGTATTTGGCAATGCCACGGTCCATTGTAAAAGAGGAATCTTTTATGAGGAGCAATTCATCAGACATCTGGTTTTGATGTTGCATGGGGGTGCAGTCGTCAGATGTGACCTCGCTCAGACCTACGCTGGCCTGTCTGGCTGCTGCAGACAGCTCAGATGTATACTCTGGAAGTGGGAATATCCGAAGGCCAGCTTGTTTACCAGTGAACCACTTCACCCGGAAGCCTCCATATGCTTCATGTATTCAATATGAAAATGAGCTGATGCTATATATCACGCTTGATTTTCACTTCAGGCAATTTGTGTTGTAAATAGCTTTCAAGTATACATCAACTGCAGATGGCTGCTTGATTTTGTCAGAAATTTGAAAAAGATGCAAAAAGATGTTTCTCGACATTACTCATCAAATGCAAATGCAGAGCTGAAACACTAAAGAACAGAAAGAAAAAAGAAGGGTGAGCAGCTGAGTGGAGTGATGGAAACAAGTTTACACTGTGTTTGGCACTTGAGTGCAGAGAATGAGATCCATCACAGTGTGTTTACCAGCCCTCATGGGCAAAAGTTGGCTCATGGCCAAGTTTCCACAGAGGTGCTGTGGACACCCATCTCAACACACGCGCGCACACACAAATGCCACCACCATCACATACACAGAAATGTACGCGAACACACTCCCTGACACAGTCATTTATTTGCCCGTGTGTGTACACACAGTTGCACGAGTGCCTGCAGAGTACGGCCCTTCTACACCGAGCACCCGAGGAATCAACAAGCATCCTTTTTCTTTAGAAATAAGCCTGTTCATAACCAAACTGTAATTAGTCTGTGCTGGTTTCCATTACACAATCAGAGCCCAAACAGAGAACTTCATTATCATTTTGGGTCAGTGATACCAACACTGGTCAAGCTTTTTGAGTCAATATTCAAGTTTGAATCAGAATAGGCACACAAGATATCTAGATACAATTTTATTTAAAAAAAAAAATTATAGTGGTAAATAAACTACAACAATTAGGTGATCAGGTGATAAGTTGGTTGACAGAATATTTATCCATAACAAATTTGAGAAGTCATTTGAAGAACTTGTTTGTACAAAACAAGACAACTCGTGACATGGTGGGGTTTAGGAAACTTTCATATATTTTAGAATCTAATTTCTACAATAAATACTTTCAATTCAAGACAGTCACCTTTTTCTTGTTTATAAATAACACTGCTGACTTTCCACAAATGGCAGACTGCAACGCACTGTGTCTAGAGGATGTGTTATGAAATGTCACACCAAAACATATGTCTATTAACAATATATTTACATACAAACGATCACTAACACACACAAACACACATACTCTGGGGTTTGGTAGATTGACTTTTGAATACACTGAGTTTCAAGCAAGACAGCCAAAACTTGTTATAGTTGCAATATTTCTATTAAAACCTTTTGTCGTTCTGGACTAGTACATCCACTTTTTTTTCTTTACAACTTGCTCATTCAACTTGTATGAAGTCTGTACAGTTACGCATTATTACCAGCGAAGCCACTTTGAATGAGAGGCAGATGTCATACACAGTGTATAGATGGACATTGGTTTGCGAGGTCTCAATATGAAGTCCTGAAACCTCAAAATGGACCTCGCCTTCGAAACCATATGTGGCAAGCCAGGGATGGATCTGACTAAGAAAACAAGGGATACTGCAGTGTTATAGGAAAGCAGCTTGTCAATCACAAGGTAGGCCAGCCTGAAAGCATAACCTGTTTTATCCTGCTTTTTGACTTTAATGGGGACCATAATTTAAAAAACATCATGTTGTATACACCAAGACATGAATCTAGCAAATGAGACCATAAACTCAGTAGGAAAGTGTTTACTGAGGTCAGGCGCTTTCCCACAAAAATGCAGATTTAAGGCACCTTTGCATTGGCTTCACATTTTATGTTTAATAGTCTGTGGTATTGTCTAGGCTGCTAGCTATCTGCTAGGCTAAGTCAGATTGCTAACCTGGACCTCTTGACTGGGTTTGTGATGCCTTTTGGAGAATTTTATTGGATTCACTTGACAAATATCATTACCGGTCCACCTAAAAAAAATTGTGCTACCCTTTTAGTGAGTGAAATTCTAGTATTTAATTTGTCTCTTACTTAGCTTTAGCAGGTATGTCTATCCGTGTGATTTACCGATACATTCACTGGATGCACCTACCTACCACGCTTGCTAGTGTTGGCTGATAACTTAGCACATCCTCTTGTTCAAATACTCCACTCTTGGCTCCATTATGCTAAAAGCCTCCCTTCAAAAAGGTGAGTCCAAAGACAAATGGCTAATGTCACGGTGGCTATGCCCATCTTTTACATACACTCTACTGTCCAGACTTTCATATGCTACAACTTATTTTTACCAGCCACCTATCCCACATGGTGATGAGACCATTTAACGTTTAACCAAAGTGCACTATTAGAGGTTTTCTCAAGTGAATTATCAGAAAACATCTCAAGTACCAATGCTTGTTTCTGTTACTATATGTAATATGTATTAGATTGCTATTGAAACTATGATATATTCCATGATAATGATGCTCAAAGGTGGTTATAGAAAAATAGTTCTGAACAAAAACTAGATTTTGGCTTTAGATTGTGACACCTGGAGTGGGTGTGATAGAGCTTAAATGTGTTTTTGAGCTCTGAAAGTTTCATATGGTTAGCTCCCATACTTAAGAAGTTATGAGGGCTTCTAATGCTGAAAAAAGTAAGGGAAATTAAAAAGCACCAAATTCCAATCAACTCCTATGTATTTTGATGGCCTGTTACTTGGAAAATTGTCACAGTATAGAGGTAAAATTTTGCATGCTATCAATAAATATTCTAAAGTTATTATTTAAAAAAAAAGAAGCTGATTGTGAGGGGGTAAGGTGGGAACTTATAACTTATAAAATCACCACAGTTCTAGTGGGCACCCACAATTGGTGTCATCAGTTCAGTAACGGATCAAACCAAATATGGTTACAATCTCCCATTCTCTTCCTGAATTATGCCATTGAATTTGTCACTTCATGCCAAATTTGAAGTAATTCAGTTTGACTAATGATACTTTAATGATTTAACAAAAGTAAAATTGAACCAGGATATTCTTGTAGTGTGATATTGCTAATTTGACCCTACAGATTTGAACACTTCCTCCAGTATCATTGTGTAATCTGTCTACCTACATTCTCTGACATGATGAGGTAAAATAGTTTTATGCGTTTCTATCATGCACAAAAAGAGAGAACATGTGCACACTGACAGGACTTAGTGTTTGGAGAGCGCCTGCAAAGAATATTGAAACTGAATTAGAAGACAGGTACTCAATTGTGTGGGTGGGAGCACTGCGGCCAGGGAGAGAACGCTGAAACACTGCCTCAGATGAATAATGCAATTCAAAGGTTTGAGTGGGATAGGAGCCACACATTTTAATGCATATATATTCAGGAGACTTAGAAAAGTTGCATGTATGAGTTTTGAATATTTCAGATCAAAGTTTTCAAAGCTGTTTTGCAACTGTAGCTCGCTTAAACCATGTGGCAGTTAGCTGGCACAGGATGTGGTGCATGGCTTCAAAACTAGATATCGGCTTGTGCCTGGGATTTATGCTAACCCAGGGAAACTGCACGAACTTGTATTATGTATCTCTCTCTCTTGTTCTGCAGAGACCAAACTTACGTCCTAAGCCTTTTCAAATAATGCAAAATAAAACTGTAGATCATAGGCTGACACACCAGGCAGCCCAGTGTAATTGGTCTGTGTTTGTTCAAGACATGCCAGGAAAAACACAGGCCATCCACCTTGTGTGAGAGTTGTCCAGCACACAAAAGTCAGCTTTCATATGGGCATCTGTGCCGTGCAAGAAAGGCCAAAAGAGCTGACTGCTCACTTTTATTTTTTTAACGTCAGTTTACATGTTTTCCTAAACATGAGGAATGCTGCTGGGAGCTGAGGCCCAGAAACAGATCCTTAGCCTCGATTCACTTGTCAGGGAAACATGGGGTCATGGATAAAGTGCTTCACGGCAACTTTCCTGTCAGGAAAAAAGCATGGTGGTAATAGGCAGCCTTTTCCAAAAGCATAATCACAAATAACAATCAAACAAACACTTATTAATTGCAGCACATGTCTCCCTTGGGAACACCACTGTTGGGAGAAACTGTGCAACTTCAGCTTTGTTGATTTTCATCTGAAGGATCACAAGGACTTTTATGGGATGATAAAATCCCAGGATAATTTTGCAGCTGAAACTCTTTCAAAGGCAACTGGATGGAGTTAAAAAGCAGGACTGTCAAACTCAAAAGAGGCTATTTTTTTGGAAAAAAACCAGGTTTTTCATTTTGTAGAAACTAACATTGTTTGTTAGAAGGACCCAAATGTAAACTTCTATTTTCTTTTTTCTAGGGGTGTATTCACCGTCTGCCACTGATCTACATTTTTAGCATCATCAAAATGTTTTTTGTAAATTCTTTTGGTTATAAGTAGTAAAGCTGATTCTGTTCTGCGGTAGTAAGTGTCAATATATGCTCTGTTACAAACTTCTGAAGCTATTTGTCTGACAAGCACTTCTAAGAATATACTGTCTCCTTGTTCCTTTACTGTGAAGTCGACACTACCAATTAATTAATTTTAGAAAAATTATACTCACTGTAGTTTTTCTTGAAAACTGTATTGTAGTAACTGGAAAACTGTATTGACAGAGAAGGATGGCACAGGAAAATGCAAGGACTGACATTATATATATATATATATATTAATATAGTGAATATGTGAAAAAGGAAGCCATTCTGTTGCAGATTTGCTGCTGTGCTTGGGATCATTGTCTTGTTACACGACCCAGTTTCAGCCAAGCTTTAGTTGTCGGACAGACAGCTTCACATTTGACTCTAGAATACTTTGGTATACAGAGGAGTTCGTGGTCATGGTTCATGGACGCAATGACTGCAAGGTGCCCAGGTCCTGTGGCTGCAAAACAAGCTCTAATCATCAGCCCTCCACCACCGTGCTTGATACTTGGTATGAGATGTTTGTGCTGATATGCTGTGTTTGGTTTTTGCCAAATGTGGCGCTGTCCATCTCCACTTCGGTCGCGTCTGTCCAAAGGACATTGTTCCAGAAGTCTTGTGGTTTGTTCAGATGCAACTTTGCAAACCTAAGCTGTGCTGCCATGTTCTTTTTAGAGGAGGAGGCTTTCTCCTGGCAGCCCTTCCTAACAAGTCATACTTGTTCAGTCTTTTTCTAATTGTACTGTCATGAACTTTAATATTTAACATGCTAACTGAGGCCTGTAGAGTCTGAGATGTAGCTCTTGGGTTTTTTGCAATTTGAGCATTGCACGGCCTGATCTTGGGTTGAATTTGCTGAGACTTCCACTCCTGGGAAGATTGTGGCATTGTGTTAACACACACCTGCATGCTGCAGACCAGTAAACTGCCAAAACTTATGCTTTTATAGAGGTGCTCACACTTGCTGATGATCAGTTAATCAAGTCCGTTTGATTAGCAGCACCTGGCTTACCCTTTTAATTTCAGTCGAAGCAGTAAGGGTGTACTTAGTTTTTCACATGACTGCATAGAGTCCTGTGGAAACTTTCTTTTTCACAAGACTGTAACTTACATTTTAATCTGGGAAAGAATGAGCAGTGGTAGTGGTATGCAGTAGCAGCAGATATATACCCTAAGTGTTGGTCAAAATTCATATCAGGAGAGAAGGTCAGATTCCAAGCTGTAATATTTTAGTAACATTGTCTAGGCTGGCTGGCCACTTTATTCTCCTAGGGTATAAATATGCTATTGGAGAATGTGTCTAGCTGCGTAAGGAGGACTTCATACACAGTGGAATCTGAAGTGGTCTTTCAAATGCCAGACACAAACAATCATCAAGGACGAAAACCTACGGAACAATTTAGGGCACCACTAAGAATCATCAAACAGCTGTGGGCTTTCAGTGAAGCATGCAAGTCAACTTTCCTCTCCTCAGGCCAAATCCTCTGAATTTAAGCAGACCTTCATAAAAGTCAGTTTTTCTGAATCACTTGTCTAGCAGTTTACTGTAAAACATGATTTTGTCCTGTGATAAAGAGGATAGAATGAGATTTCAGGTTGTTGTTGGCTGACTTATGGACAGTGCTCAAAAAGCAGCCAAAGACAACAGACAGGCAAACTGGCGTCTAAACAGAAGGATGGGAGCCAGAACTTCCCATCCCCAAGAAAGAGAAGAAGCAGCGGACTCAGCATCATCCCATCTCTGTCCAATCAGCTCTCACATAGCCACTCTTTGTCTCTGGATTGTGACAACCCCTCTCCCTTTCTGTTTCTTTGTAACTTTTATTTGGGACAGAAGCTTTTAAGCTGCCTTGTATCCCCCGTTGTTTGTACAATTCATCCTGGTTGCCATCACAGAGCATGGCGCCGGCAAACGTTACGCTGTTTTTGGACCAGAGAAGAGGAGGAAGTAATCCGTAAAGTGTGTGGTCTCCCAAGAGGAAGCAGGCAGATTTAGGCCTCCATTTACAAACTCTCACTCTGCACTTTTGTTCTCTCATTTATCTGACATTTTATAGGAAACACCTACGTCATTGATATCCTAAACAGAGACTTTTAAGGCAACGTTTTTAGCTCTTAAATTGAGAATATAAAGTATTCTCCACTCTTCTCATGAGCTGAGAAAGAGGGACTTAAAATCCCCCATTAGGAATAGTGTGAGGACTGTTGTGTAGATGGACAAGAGACTTTAAAAAGCCCTACTTAGTCTTCCCAGTGGCTGTTTGACGTCATTTAATGGAGGAAAGGCTGTCTAAAGTAAACTGACAAAAATGAGAAACCTCGCTAACAGCTTACAGTTGTCATTTGGTTAAGCCTGAGCACTGTAAACAGGGAAAAATCTTACATGAGCCTCACCACTCACGAGTATCTGTCGAGTGCAATATGTGCCGTAAGTTAGGTTTTACCAAAGTGGAAAGGACAATATTTTTTTAACCTCATGAAACAAGAATTATATTCTTTTTATGACATAATGTCTTCCAAAGAGATATGAGCAGAAACATCTAGCATGGCATAAAACATCATGCCACTGATAAGAGAAAGTCTGACCCGAGGAATACAAATGAATAATCAGCTTTGAAATTCCAGATGTCCTAAAAAAATGTTTTGAAGCCCTGTACCCCTTTGTAGATGTGCTTCATATTCCCTTAAAGAGAAAAGCAGCAACTTGCATCTTTTAATAATGCACTTGTGCAATATTCATATTTTCTGCAATCTAAGCATTACCAAGCCCAAAACCCAGAAGATGTTGCGCAGGACAAAGGAAGACTTTTAAGAAGCCAAAATACCAAACCGATGGAGGTGACAATGCAAAAACTTTATATCCTCTTTGCATTTCCCTACATTTATTTTCTTTACACTCACACAAAGTCACTTTCCTCCAGATGGTCAATAACTCAGACCCTCAATATGTTTATTGATTGCCATGGAAATGGACACAAATAATATTATGACTTAGCAGCAGCTCAGCTAAAGCTTTTCCTTAGACTAATCTATAAATGTAGTGTTGGTAATAGGAATTGCTTTGACTGATGTTGTTTAAACAAAGATTTAGAGACAACACAGATCAAGGACACATTTTAATTCAGCATGAAAGCCTAGACTTAAATGGTATATTTTAAAAGCATAAATTTATGTTATCATTCGCAGTGGTAATATATGCCCTCACTTGTTTCTGTGTTTTCAGTCTTCTCTATTCTTTACAGAAAGCATATGTGCTCCAGGATACACTGAACATTACCCCATGTCAGGAGTGTTTATAACACTGTGATGCACAGACTGTACCAACAGATCCGTGTTACCCTTTAAAGGCAAAGCAAGCAGAGTTACATATCGTTGTTAGGCTGGTAATAGAGCCTCATAAGTGCCAAATGTGATAACACTGATTTTCTACCCAGTATACAGGGAAATATATTCTTGAGGGGTTTGTGAGTAGTTGTAATTCTAAAAGGCATTTTCACCCACTAAAAAACTAAGGGATACCAAAAATCCTTAATACTTAGTGTGCTTGGGAGATTCAGTGCAGTATATTACATCAGCTATGCATAGTACCAGCATCTAAAACAGAGGTTTCAAACATAAGGTCCACAGAACAGGCCAAAGGCCAAAGCAGGAGCCACCAAAATGTAGTGGAAAGGCATAAATTCTGTCAATTTTACTATATTTTGCAGCATGAAGCATAGTCTTCCAAGTCATTAGGAATGGATCATGTGTCATCATGACATGAACTGAGCCAGAAATCTCAATCATCAGTTTTGCAGCCTTCTTACTGACAAAGATATTACCCATAGCCTGCCATACCACACCAAAGTGAGGTGGTGAAGCCAAGGGGCCGTGCTGCTGTGTTTCTTTGAGTGACGACAGTAGCTCTTCTTTCTAATGACAGCAAACTGACTAAATGTGGAAAACCTGAGATATATTGTTGAAACTGAAACTTATTTGTCTGTTTTGTAAATGGATGGTTTGTTAAACATGAACAATTTGAGAATGTACTTCTTTACACTAAAAGAAAGGGGTAAATTGGAGTGTGCTTATTTTTATAGGTTATTGTGCAGTGGTGTAACTGGCCCGGCCCACTTGAGATCCAGCTAGGTTGTATGTGGCACGTGAACTAAAATGAGTGTGACACTCCAGATAATGAAGAAGGAAACCTGTTTCATGTTGGAAATTCAGGATTTTTGCAGTAAAATTTAGGAGCCATTGATTCATTTTCAGTTATCTACATTTTTTTATCACTAAAAATCAATTTTTTATTTTAATTTATTAATTAATTTATTTTTTGTATATTTGTTTAATTTTGGCTGCTGTATGGTTGTATATTTTGTGTACTTGATTATGACTTAAGTACTCTGCTTTCTATGGTCATTATGGAATATATTGGTGTGTATGTAAGTACACATATTGTGTACTTTTCTTTTCAAAATAGGCACCAGCCCAGTCATTCGGTATTTTGCTTGAATCCTTGGGTACTTTGTGTCAGGAAATTGGCATCTGGATTTTCTTTTGTGTCGGGAAATCTGCTAAATAAGTCAGGAAGATCATTTACTTTTTAAATTTGGTTTTATGTTGACAAAACATTTAGCTGACTTTCAAGTCCTGAGACACAACAACCTTCTGACTGCCCCTTTTTTCCTCTTTCAAACAGCTGTAATGAGTACTGCTGAATACAGACATGAGCCAAATTTCTCTGAATATACAGTGCTGGCACATTTCTCCGGGTGTGCATTATGCACAACTTATTCATGGCTCACTGTGAGCATTCAATAATTAAAAGACTAAAATGGCATATGTTTAAAAATTTAAACACCCCCTTTCGCTGGACTTGAGCATTGCACTGTTCTTCTCACCATCCTACCACTTTGATGTTCATAGGGCATAAGTCATATAGAGACTTAAAAAGTACTGAAATTACATTTCTGGTGCACAGAACAACCAAAATGTGGTGAAAATATAGGAAAGAAAAGAAAAATGTCTAATCTAGGATTTTGACCTATAGTGTGACTTTTTTTTAAAGATGTATTTCTGTTTGGTCAGCATTTGACTGCAATAATTTTAAGATTTTTCTCTGCTGGAAGTATATTGGTGGTACGATCATTTATCTGACTTAAGTAAGTTAGGTAAGTTGGATTTTAAAATATTTAAGATCAAACATTTTTATGGATTTAATAATTTAGCTGAGCCATCATCCGTAATCAAATCAAAGAAAAACAGTCTCCTTGTGCAGCAAAGGAACTAAAATTACAAGCTGAAAACTTCCCTAGGAAAACTGAATAATATATCGACAGAAGAGGGAATGAGAGCTGCTGAAGTGTGTCCAATCCCTGTGGTATCAGATTAAGGGTTTAATGACTTCCAGAGACCCAGGTTGCTTCCTGTCTGTACTTCCTGGTGCTTGGACCAATGTGTGTTGGACTTGGACTTTCCCTGCGTCACTCCACTCTGCTTCCCTAAGGAGAAAGCCTCCACATAGTCCAAATGGTAAAAGCAAAAAGACTCTCAGATAGACCAAACCATCAGGCACTGGCTCTGATATAATCTGCACTGGGCATGAAAACCCAGCAGAGCTTGTTATTAGTCTAGTGCACGAGAAAAGTGCTCCTTCCTCTACACATGCACTCTGACTTTGGCCTCAGAGGCCAGATAAGCCTGCCGACTAACTAACCACTCAGGAATCCAAAGATAACGTCTGTTAAGGGAACTTATGCCTGCAGATGGATGTATGAGCATATGACCATGGCTGAGTGTGCGTGACAAGCCCAGCCTGCAGCTATATTTGCATGTGTATGAGAGCATTTTACGTTTGTTTGTATGTACAGCTGAGGGCACACACATCATGTTTGGATTTAACAGCAGGCATACCATCTGGGAAGAACGGAGTGTTTTCAAGTTTCCTTGACTTGATATTTTGCTGATCCAAGATGACTGGCAAAGAAGTGGTATGGGGTTTCCATTGAAGAAAAAGGAGAAACACCTGCTGTGTAATATGCTCTGCAGGAGGCACTCACATCATGTGACTTTATCAACCCATGGTAGCCTGCTCCTTTAAGAGCATACAGCCAGTGAAGTACTATAGAGAGGTATTCAGTAAACCTTATGACCAATAGCAGTGTCCATCAAACAAAGGCAAATTACACTGCATTCAAGAAAATCGTGTTATTTTTTCATATCGTGTCATTCATAAGAACTACATTTGCAAGCCATTTTATGAATTACAGCCTCTAACAGACAGAACAATATCAAAAATATAGCGCACATTAGGAGTGGCGGATAAATAATTGAATGGCTACTTGAGGGTGGCTCCAGAGTGAGTCCGAGCCCAAATTCAGTGATGAAGGAGGTGGGGGTTGGTGGGGTCTGCATGGTGCTCTGTTGCAGTTCATGGATGTAGCTTAATAACCAAGCTTGCTAGCATTAGATGATAACTTAGCAGTCCACCTAACATGGCAATAGCCAAAGTGCTAATGCTGAAGCTTAAAAATGGGAGTCCAGTGGGTGATGTCATAGTGTCTAGTACCTTTGTCCATCTTTTATATACTTTTTATAGATCAAATGAAAAACCTTAAAGCAGAAATAAACATGTTTAGAGCCTTGGTACAAAAAATGGTCTTGGCCTCTACAGCTAAGTTTACCATTCATGATAGCGGTTGAATTTTTATAGAACTTGCCCATTTAAATTGCATTAAGGCTTAAAGTTATGCATTTTGAGTGACAGTTGGGCACTGTTTGGTCTTGTTCAGCCTTTGTTTGTCCTAAAAGACACTCTAGGGTAGAGGCTGTTCAGGTTTTTCAGTCTATTTCAGATTTGTTGGCCATGGTTAGCATCCAATTTAATATGAATTAACAGAGCACCTTTTTAATCAAGCTAGATACAAGCCTTAGTATAAGCTGATAACTCCCCGGTTCTATCACCTCAACTAAAAATGGTCACATGAGTATCCGAAAACCAAGATGATACCAAATTCGAGGCTTCAAAATGCTAGTCTACAAACCAATGGGTGACAGCAGGGTGGTTATATCCAGGGGTCAAAGTGGGCCACAATGATCCACAATGGCATTCTGGCACCTTCAGTTAATGATTAATTAAATCTAGGGAGTTAAATACAAAACACTGTTAAGCGAGTTCCTTTTTCATGTGCTACAGTCTGGTGGTCCTTTCAGGTGATGCCAAGGAGACAACTGAGTCACCACATGATGCCGCCTGCACTCATCCTGTTTTTTTTCTTGGCTCTGTCGTGTTCATGCATGCACATGTCAATAAAGTTGCAGTTGGGATACTTCTGCATCCAGCTAGCTATACTGAAGAGGAGTGAATTGAAACTGCAGAAAAGCTGCAGGTAATTTCAAATGCAGTGCTTTAAACAGCGTAAAAAATATCAACACACAAACAGTTTTTATGCAGTTTGACACAAAATGTGTCTACCAGCGGAAGGTACAGGGGCTGTATTTTCCAGGGGAAAGAAAATGTGTGATAACTTTACTCTCAGAGATAGAGAAAGATGTAAGAAAAAGAGGGCAGGAGAGAAAGATGAGAGATTATTTTCAAAGGTAAGGACTGCTCAGCAAATAAAATTTAACATACTGGAATTTGTAATATTAACATTTATGTTAGATTTTATTAATCAGAGAGCAGATCGGTATATGAGATGTTGCTGAAGTTATCTGTTATTTAATATAGAGAAATGTATTTTACAACAAATTAGATGATAATTTCATATTATTCAAAGTTTATACAGGACAGTAAGTATAGGCTAAACTGAACAGTTTGCATTATTGTGATTTACAGCAATGTACAGTGCAGACTGGTATCCATGGTCACTGCTAGGTTAGGTCCTGGGTAGCAGCAGAGACTTTGTAAGAGAGAGACATGGCAATTAAGGAATTCTTAAATGAAATTTTGGGAAGAAGATAGTGGTAGAATTATAGAAGTATAATAGAAGTATAACTTCTATTACTTTTATTTCTATTATATCTTCCAGTTGAAAAAGCTTTTGAAATCGTACTGGTGGGCAAAGTTGGGAAACTTTTAAGCAGTTTTTATCAGATTTGACTGGATATTCTGTACATGCAGTTTTTATATCCCACTGACTATTGAAATGAAGGTTAATTTAGATAATACTTAAAAATAAGGGCCAAGATGCATTTCGATATAGGTGCTGAGCAGCAGGACTTACTTTTAGAAGGACTTTGGTAAAAGTCATTGTCTGCTTATGATCTATTCAATCATAAGTAGATGATGATTTTTTTAATTTATTTTTTTTGTAACACAAATTCCACCTTTCTACTACCTTGATACTGGCTAGGGGCTGGAAAGCAGCCATGATGGTTGATGTAACATCTGCTTATATATTGTAAAATGCAACTGGCTAAATCCTCAAAGACCAGTAAACCTCAGAACCACCAGCAGCAGCACAGGTAGGATGATCACAGCCTGGCCACAAAGAAAACAGACCTGTTGGAGCTCATAATAAAATTATTATGTGAATTACTTCTAAGCAAGCCATTTCCCCCTGCTACACTACTAACACTGGAACAGGGCTCCCCCACCTGCCAAATTCCACTTTAACCCTGGTCCTATCCATCTTATATATGCAGTTTGTGATCTCCATTTTTAAACTCCTTGCACTAGCATTAGCATTAGCACTCAACCTCACAAGTCTAACACAGTAACGTAAGTTAAGAATCCAGCAGCAGTTATGTTGTCTACCTTTTGAATCATCTATGAGCCATTTCTATGATAAAAATCAGACAATTTGTTTGCTTGTTTTCTAATTTAGCCATTTTTGTTTTTATTTTGTAACAATTGCCAGTAGCTGCGTGCAATAGCCAATATTTGTAGCATGTTAATAATTCATGTGATGTTTGTTTAAAAGCATTGGTTGCAAAGAGTACCAAGTTATTAACCGTTTGATATATTTAGGATTCAGTTCCAAATTAATAAATACCCCTTGAACTTAAAAGGTGTCCTGTGGAGTTTTCTTGTACACAAACAAGTTGTGTTTTGACATGTTACTCAGCAAAACACAATGTGGGTATTATTTGGGTCTGAGAACCATGATGAATGTTGAGATCTTGGCTATACTGGTCAGCTCAAGTGTCAACTCACACACAATGACATAATGTGCATTGCAATAATGTATCTGTGTCCCAAGACCTGATAATGATTTGTTTCTGAGTAAATTGTATATATTCACACCAAATGGGGCCGAGGAGCATCAAACAAAAAAAAAACAAAAAACTGGTATGTCAAGATGTCAGTATTCAAAAAAATCACAACTGTGCATTCCAGAGATGCTCTTCTTCATACCTTGGTTGTAACAAGTGGTTATTTGAGTTACTGCTGCCTTCCAATCAGCTCAAAGCAGTCTGGACATTCTCCTCTGAACTCTGACATCAACAAGATATTTTCTCCCAGAGAACTGCCCCTCACTGGATATTTTCTCTTTTTCTCTGTAAGCCCTAGAGATGGTTGTGCAGAAAAATCCCAGTAGATCAGCAGTTTCTGAAATACTCAGACCAGCCCGTCTAGTACCAACAACCATGCCATGTTCAAAGTCACTTAAATCACCTTTCTTCCCAATTCTGATGCTCTCTTTGAACTTCAGCAGGTCATCTTGACTATGTCTACATGCCTAATTACATTGACTTCCTCCCTTGTGACTGGCTGATTAGACATTTGCATTAGCAAGCAGTTGAAGAGATGTACCTAACAAAGTGGCCAGTGAATGTGTATATATTACGAGTGTAATATAGGGGCATTCGTCATTGTATGTTTTATTATTGGGATGGTGTGAGAAGGTACCCTTGGTTGATAAAAGGGGAACATTGCATGAAAACAGCCTTGTCTGTAAACATACAACAGCAAAAAAAGGGAAAAAAATCTATGAAAATCCTGTCACACAGTTGCACCTCAAGTCTAATTTATTGTAGGCTTATTACTATATTGACCACGTCGAAACAGTGGCATTTTCACTTTAGAGGTCACACAAGTCACAGCTAAGAGAGCTCTGTCAGGATTACTAAGGCTTAATTATGATTAATTGAAGCATTTATTCCTCCCCACTTGGTGTGTAAATCAAGTGTGACAGCACAGTATTGGATCTAGCTCCAGGACTAGTGGGTAGTATAGCAAGTTGACATCGACACACAAGTCCTCTCATGGCAGGTGGTTTTAGGCTACAGGGATTTTGACAGGCTCCATTAGCCAACACTTGACTCTGACACTGAGGAGTGAATGCAGGCTGGAGCTCACAGACCCCCCTGGGTCCTGTTTACCTTCCAGACCACACTAGACGATAGTCTATCTGACAAGAAAGAATGTGAGAGATATAGTCATACTAACAGTGCAGGACACCCACAGTGTGATCCACTTGTAAAACAATGGAAAGTAAAATTGGGGTATTTAATAGTGATAAAAGAGAAATAAGATGTAACTGTGTTTGTCTGACCATTTCAGGACCTTTAATTTATCTGCCTATATTATTTTGTACTTTGTTGATATCTTCATGTAGTTTTAAATTATGTGCTGTTGGCGATCCTGTATTCACAGGAGCACAAATCAAATCCTTGACCCTTAAGTCTGGGGTGGGTAGCTCTGACCGCTACCCTGCTCCGTGCCACCCGACTAATGTTTCTTCTGGCTGCTCTTTTGTGTTTAGGCAAAATCTACAAGGGAAACTTTCCAGCTGGCCCCTGTGTCTGTGCAGTAATCAAGAAAGGAATCTGTTTGGTTAGCAATGTACAATTACATGGTTTTTAGAGCATTTTGTAAGAGACTGGATTTATGGCTGGGAAAAGGCCTGACATCGAAAGCGAGACGATAAATTAAAGGGATGAAAAGGAATGGGTCACTTCCCAAAGAGCATCTTACAACTGATATCTCTGTTGCAAGTGGATTATGATTTCAAAAAGACAACATTCAAACAACTCAGCTAAACCCTATCAGAGCTTTATACTGAATTGCCTAGTCGCTTCTGTAGCACTGTAACAATGTTAACGCTGACCTTTGACCTGGCAAGATATACTACTATGGTCTATTTGAAATACAAAGCTATGGTACTCACTAGAATTGCAGATTTATTAGCCGGCTACACTTTGATATGCAAATGACTAGCTCCATATTTTAAAACAAAAATATACTATAAAATTTAGCATTTCCTGGAGGAAACAGCTCAAGACTAAGGTTTAAGAAGCTGCAAGTATGTATAATATACAGATACAGTAATTCAACACTATACTGTCACCTGCACACCTGGGGTTTTTTACTTACACCTAATGAACAGTTAATTAGGTGCACCCTGTGCCAACAGCAGTAAATGAGAGCAAGGAGGCTAACACAGAGAAGCATGACTATATGAATGCAATAAACATTCATTATCTATTAATCTGCCAGCCAGATTCACCACTAATAGATGACAAACAGTCTAAGGTAGGAAACATTTGAAAAGCTGTCAATCACAGGAGCCAGGATGAGGTCACTAAATTCCTTGTGCTGTTTGATCAATAGCCCAAACCCCAAAGATATTCAGTTTAAAATGATGCAAAGATACAATGGACAAAATCAGCCTTGTGAACTTGTAAATTTCAGTTATTAGAAGTCTTAGAGAAAGAGAGAAAGGGAGAGAGAGAGAGAGAGAGAGAGACCATCGGTTTAATTTGGTAAGGCTGTCGTTAAAACTGCAGTGACTACGTATGGAAAGGGTCCAACCCTCTGTGGCTGGGAATGGAAAACTGACAATACAATATAACTGTTTTGTGAAAGTTGGCAAAGGATGTCAAATCAACAACTTTATCAGACCAGTTATGTCAAGAGTGAGTTTGTCAACGGAGAGAAAGACTGCCTATCCCCAGCTGGGATTGAACTCGACTTTCTGATTATAAGAAAGCAACGCTAAGGGGTGAGCTAATGCAACTACCAGAAAAAAGTTCACAAGTTCACATTTTCTGGGGCAGAGGGTTAATTATAGTTATTGGTTGCTGAGCTTTGAGATATGCTCTGCTTGTAGAACAGAGTGAGCTCTGAACTTTTTGACCCAATGTTAAACCCCAGAGAACAGTGTTAAACAATGATCTGCTCAGTATTCCAAGGAAAACATAGCACAAGCTGACATTTCCTTGAGGAGAAATTAATTGGCCCTAAAGTAAAGCTTGATGCACTAAGCTTTTTCAATATCAGCAGGAGAAGATGACTGTAATAATACACATTATTATTTAGTGTTATAATTAAAAAAGAAACTGTAAGTTGAAGGGGTATGAGTCAGCCTGTAGTTTACTATATTGCAGTGTATGAGAACTTGATAGGGCTCAACCTATTAATAAGCCTCAGATTACAAGAACTCCAGTGGGTTTATTAATTGATTTTGACAACAAGGAGGCTTGGAGCTATATTTTAAAGTGGATCTATTACACTCATTTCCAGGTCCATATTTGTATTCTTGGACTCCAGTAGTAGCTTTTTATGTTTCAAAGTTAAAAAAATAAATAAATTAATTAATTAATTAATTAAAAAAAAAAAATCTTTATTTTATGCCGGGCTTTGGTGCAGACCCTCAGTTCATCCACTGAATCATTCGTTTTAGCTCTCTTCTACCACCTTTAAGCCAGCTTTCTCCTCATTGGCTACACCTCGTAGACAGAAGATTGGAACAGCAAGTGGGTGGGGCTCCTGTCTTCACAGCCAGAGTTGTGTGCCTGAGATGACCATTTGTAAAAGATAAATAAAGATCACAACTATGGAATATTTTTTGCTGAGCTGTTGTCTCAAACTCAGACTCATACACTTTTAATACTAAAACTACTGTTTCCAAGAACTTATGTAACAGGAATTGTTTACAAAAAAGTAAAAGCACACATTGACTGAACAGCAGAACAAAGGACAAAATGGAAAAGTAAATGACTGAACACAACCCACATGTAAAAGAAAGAGAAAAGATGTAGTGCAAATGTTTATGTTTTACATTTATGTCTTACTAAGATGGCTCAAACTATTATTTCTTCACAAAATAGCTGCTTTCACAGTTTTCTCATGTAAGATATAAATGAAGTATAATTTCAGTAATCCTAATAGATATTTAAAAACATTCACTTTCAGAGGGAAGTGGAAATTCTTTACTAATTTTTGTACATATGGAAAGCACCCGATGGAGCTGGATCATGCACAATCATGGATCATGCACATTCAGCCTGACATCACGAAAAGGCATATGAATAACACACCAATTTCCTTAAGTCACTGTGCATGCTATAAAACACATTATTATGCTAAAGGCAAAAAGTGCTGCTAAATGACACACTAAAAGCTGAAAAAAATTTATCGACATGATGTATAGTGAATGCCCAAAGCAGTGCTATTTATAAGCAGTTTGATGATATTGTGTGCTATAGGTACATTTGTCAAAAATCAAGTTAAGTTAATTTAGTAATCCATGCATGAATCTGCCTTTATTGTTATATGTTAATGCCTCAGAACTGACCCCAAACCAAAGGTGTTCACTGCTCAGACACTGTAAGGATTACTTGGGGCTGCGTGTTAACTATAAACATGTTCACTTTATTTTTACAAGGCGAGAGACAAATGTGTTTTTGTCCAGCTACACCATTCTTTAAGAGTCTACTTTATCATAGTGTTTTTTCCTGCTCCAGATAACAAGGCCAAGACATTTGAAACAAACTGTTTTTTTTTTTTTTCAGTGAGAAACTTGGATTGAACTGCAAGAGTGTTGGCAGAGACTTGGCCTTGAGAAGATAGCGCAATGCCTTTGCTGCAACAATGACAAGTAAACATGAAAGCTACTGATGAATGACAATTAGTAGCACTCCTAATGTCTTTGATCATTATGAAATGTTATTCTTTATAATTCTGCTAATTTTCTTCACCCTTTTAGCTGAGTGAGAGCAAAACACTTCAGATACAAGAAAAGATAGCCAAAGATAGTCAGTAATGCCAGGAAATGCGAGTCTGGGTTTGTTTGAAAATTCATTAAATAGTCAAGTGGAATTCATTTGCTGAGTGAAAAAGAAGCTTTTTCTAGCTGGCTACAGAACATTTACACACATGCTGCGCTACAGACACACTGGACATAAACTGGGCTTGACCTAAACAATATAGGCCATGTGCAAATATGAGCTGTAAGTATTATTTTTGAGTGATCACATTATTTTTCAGGAATATTTTAACCCTCTCCACATCCAGATGTGAGGCTTTTTAATCACTTCACCAGTTTTTTGTAATTTCAAAACAGTTTACTGAAAAGTGAAACACATAAAATATATATTTTTAAAAAAGGGGAACAGTTTTAACTCATTTCAACTCTAAAGAAAATAAAAGAGAAAACATCAAGCCAAAAATATTTTAGTTGTTCTTTTACACATAAGCTACAAGTTCAGTTATTAATTGGTTCAATATTTTTTAAGTAAATACATTACATATTTTCATGGGCATTTTCACTAGTTTTGGGCATTTTATTGATCGAGTGATCAGCTGATTAATTGAGAAAATAACAGCATTTATTAATAATGAATGAAAGAATCATTAGTATCAACCCTGGAAATATTTATTAAAATCATTAGGTTGATTCTCATTGTCAAAGGATTACAATTCAAGCCCAATATTAGATTTTATATTTAAGCCTAAAGTGGTCTCTTAAATTATCATAATAATATTGTGTGCAGGTATAAGAATAATGCACAATTTCAATCAGACATTTGCAACATACCAACAGCAACACCACAGTATACAACAAATGTCCTCTGCCACTTCATATGAATGAAGTTCTCTTCATTTTAGTATTAGTTTGTTTGCTGTAATCTTGCTTTTGCTGACACAACCTTACTTAACAAAGTTTCACTGAGCTGGCAGACATGATAGATCCTGCTGGTCGCTTTGTTTTTCCACCAGCCCTATTTGGCTGTTCAGACCTTTCATTTATAATGGCCCTGGTCCATGTTTAACTCACACAAGCCCAGAAGAGTGAGACTCCATACAGGAAGCTGACTATACAGGCAACAGCCATTCTACTTTCCTGCCTAAGACATTTTATCAACACTGAACTCAGAGCCAAGATTTATTTTCAGAAAGCTGTACATCAAACGTGAGGGACATGCCAAGCCCTGTTCTTGCACCCCTGCTAACCTCAAACTTTCAGATCAGTGTACTAACAGCCTAACAACTTCTCCCAGCTATTCTCCAAGGTGCTTGGCAATTATAACCTGAGTGGAAATCCATGCTAGAGATGCAAGTGACACACTGTAAACTCGAATCACTTCTTTCGAAGGCTTTATCTTCGCAGCGTTACTATGGTGGCATTAGCTGGGTTCCTTCCAAGTTGCATCAGAGAAGCCCTCACAGAGGTGCCATCTCTGCAGCCTAATTAGCTGCTCCAGTAGCTGCTGTCAACACCACCACCGTGGGCTTCAAAGCACGGACTCAAGCTTGTGATCTGTCTAAATATTTCTTTCATGAAACTCTCATCATATCAGGGCTTCTAGCACAAAAAGGGTCAGAGATAGAAAAAAAAAAGACTGGGGGAAGAGAGACTGGAATCAGGTGGTTAGACTGAGTGAATGGAAGCAACATGACCCACTCAAAGTATTTGAAGTTCTTTATGTCATTAGCAGATCCAGAGGGACTTCTGCCATGCATGAAAAATGTCTTTTCATCTGTCGTCACTTACACTCATTGATGTTGCAAAGAATTGCTTGAACGGTCACTGTGGCTAGCACATCGCACATAACTGCAGATATTTACACCCCAAATCCAGACTGACATTTGACAAAAGGAATTCTGTCAAATATTTTCATTCTTTCAACCTTAACACTTATGCAAAATCTTGCCAACACTATATATCATTTTTGAGTTGCATGCACCACAAAGAAAAAAGGCTTACCTAAAGAGGGAGCACTGTGGTTTAACAAACATACTGTACGAGCAATCCTTCAAAATAGTCCACATTCTGCAGTGGAGAATTAGCCTACATTGCTCGAGCTGAGGGTGGAAAGATGGTTGAGAATGAGTGCTACAGACATTCTTGGAGTGCAAATGTCATCATGATGGCCTGACCATGGGTCCGCAAACTGACAGACCATCATCTGCATATGGCCTCCAGGCACGCTTGTGGTCCCATGTCTCTCAAGAAAGAGGCAGAGAGAGAAATCTGCAGTTGTTTAAAGGTTGCATAACATGATATTTGGAGGTGATCTATTTCTTAGAAGGTCTGTGGCAGTGGTGGTGACGGCAGTAGTGGTTGCAGACAGGCTGAAAGATTCTAATCATGTACGGCACTGTGTCTACTGCTGCTGAAAGCGTGGTAAACTTCCCTGAACATAAAGAACAAGACAGAAATTAAAATGTGAATAATTTAAATGTAAATAGCATGAGTAATAAAATCACTCACTATGAATATGAACATGATGCAGTGTAGAATTGCCATCACCTGTGGAACAACTCTTGAGACCGAGATATGCTTGCACACATCAATTTATGCAATATACAGCCATGTGAAAAAGAAAGTTTGTATACCCTCTTTCAATTCTAAGGTTTTAAATATCAGGACATAATAAAAAAATCATCTGGTCCTTACCAGGTCTTAAAATTAGGTAAATGCAGCCACAGATAAACAACACAAACAAAGTGTTAAACAAAAAAAAAAACTAAGTCCACCCTTACTGCTTCCATAGGAATTAAGAAGGTAGGTAGCAGCCAGGTGCTGATAATCAAATGCACTTGAA
>VUQI01028583.1:0-14604 GCA_015106735.1 Paratilapia polleni | reverse complement strand
ATGTGAATGACTGGTGGAGAGCATGCCAAGACGCATGAAAACTGTGATTGCAAATCAGGGTTATTCCACCAAATATTGATTTCTGAACACTTCCTAAGTTAAAACATTAGTAATGTGTTGTTTAAAAATGAATATGAACTTGTTTTTTTTGCATTATTTGAGGTCTGAAAACACTGGACCTTTTTTGGTATTTTGACCATTTTTCATTTTCTGCAAATAAATGCTCTAAATGAAAATATTTGTATTTGGAATTTGGGAGTTATGTTGTCAGTAGTTTATAGAATAAAACAAAAATGTTCATTTTACTTAAACATATACCTATAAATAGCAAAATCAGAGAAACTGATAATTTTGCAGTGGTCTCTTAATTTTTTCCAGAGCTGTAAGTACCTGTCCATACTGCTTATAATGTCATCTCTTGGATAAATTAGAGGCCAGATTTTAGCCTACAAAATGTTTAAAACACAGAATGTGCAGTATACTTCACCCATTCACATGCTGATAATCCATCCATTTTCTTAACCACTTACGTTATAAGAGACATGTATCAACAATTCTGATGTAGAGGTGTGGCATCCACTTGAAATAAAATGAGCTGTGTCACATTATGAGACTGAGAAATTCAACGTGTAGGCTATTTGTTTGTGTGATCACACTGCTGATGGAAGGCTGTAACAGACCCATGTCTGTACTGTTGTACTGTTGTACTGTTGCTTTTTTCCAGTTGGCAAATATCTCACTGTTGTGATGATCGCTTTCACTTCTGCTGTTATTGAGTTGGGTGGGAGACGTGAGCGCATCTAGAAAATGAGATCTACCACAAACCTTATCCCTGTAAGATCTAACTTGTAGAGTTTCATTAACTCGCTGTCATTCAGCTTTTGGAGAATATTACCAGCACTCACTGATGACACACACTTCCACCACTGAGCTGTGATTCTTTTCTGCAGTTTGTAATAAATCCTCTTATGGTGACAAGTTTACATACATTAATTAACTGTAACAACACAATCAAATGTTAGACTACATAAATGTTTCATAAACTCAACTGTCTGTCCCACCATCTCCACCTGTGGAGGAGCATCGTTTGAATTTGCTCCCATTACTTTCTGTCATTTTCTCCTCTGTTTTACTTTAGAAGCTCTCTTAAGGGCTAAGATAGTTTAGAAATGACTTGTATATTTACTAGAACGTCATGATTCTCAGAAATGTATTAGAATGTTGAATTAGAATTAATCGTCCACGTTAATTTGCTAAAAGTCTTCTTTCCTGCTGTGGCAGGTGCATTTCTTGGTGTTGCCAGTATATATTAGATTTTTTATTGCATCACCATGCAAAAGCACAGCTTTCAAAAATATCTAGAGGTCAAAAGGTCCACAGGATACCACCTTAAATATCACTGATTTCCCTTTACTTGCACTCAGGAGTAATTTGCAAAGCATTTTAGCCTAAAAGGAGTTCCTTATTTATTCAAAATCTTTTATGTGAATCTTCTCAGAGAGTTCCTGACAAACTAAAAATACTGTCTTTCATGGTCCCAGGGTCTTTGTGCTTTTGTGGTTTTGTTTAGTTGGAGTTCTTGGATTAGCTATTTTTATGGTCTTATTTTTTATTGTTATTGCTTGGTTCACCTTTTTTTTCCTGTTTATTTCCATATTTATTCTGGTATGGGTTCTTTGAGTGTAGTTTTTGTGTAGTTTTGTGTTTCCTTGCCTTCCCCAGTGTCTCTCTTAGTGTTAAGTTGCTGTGTATATGTGTGTTTCTGTTTCTGTTACTTCCTGTTTTATTTTGGCAATAGTTGTCTCCTGTGTCTTGTGTCTGGTCTGTTCCAGCCTCCTCCAGTGTAAATAGACGTGGTTGCTTCTCCCCAGCGTATTGACAGCTGAGGTAAACAGCAGACTGACAGCCTACACTCACTACAGATAAACGGCAGCCAGAGTTTCTGAGGTGACTCAGGGGTGAAAACGTAAAATACTGCAAATATTTAATTGACACGTCACACATGACACATACATTTATTGCTAAGTGTTTTTTATTCAAATATGTTCAAATATAATGTGTACAAAGATGTTTTTCTACACAAACAGCAGCAGAAACACGCCAGCTGGCCACGGTTTTTATGGGGTAAAGTCTGACTAAAACGTGTTTGTCCTACAGCAGCCACCGTAGCTAGGATTATGCACTTGAATTGGGAGGGGTAAGAAAACAGAATTCAGTTGACTGCAATCTGCAATCTACTGACATCTAGCGGTGACATTTTACACACTGTAACTTTAAATCACTCAGTATTGGGAGAATCTTTCTGCTACCTCTTCTCTTTCTACCATTTTCTCCTTGTTACCCTCTTAAAAGCCATCCTACTTACTCTTATCACATTTTCATTTTAAGGGCTTGGTGAATATATTTAATTTTGTTGACTAAGTGTTTTTCTTCTTGACAAATTATTTGTGTATTATTAGATAGTGTATTGTTAGATAGGAATGTCATTTTCAATATATTGTACCTAACAATGATCAAGCATTAGGTACAGTCACTGAACAACAAGCTTTTTAACTATATTAAAATAACAGCATTTTAGTTTTGGGGTTGGCTACGAAGAAGACCTCGTTGGGTTTCATTCCTGTCAACCAACAACAAAAATCTGAGGTTGCAGTGGGCACAGGCTCACCAAAACTGGACAGTTGAAGAGTGGAAAAACATAGCTTGGTCTGATGAGTTTCCATTTCTGCTGAGGCTACAGATGGTCTGCTCAGAACTTGGCATCAACTGCATGAATCCATGGGCCTAACTTGGCAGCCCGGATGGTTTAATGGTGTGGGGAATGTTTCCCTGGCACGCTTTGGTCCCCTCAAGGTTTGAATGCCACAGCCTCTCTGTGTACTGATGCTGACCATGTGCATCCCTTTTCCCCCACAATTTGCAGTTTTCTCATGGCCGCATCCTACTGGATAATAAATCAGAAGTCTTCTTGAACTGCTTTTATTCATGGGCCTCTGCAGTAACTAGATGTGAATCCAGTATGTGGGAGAACAAGTGATATGTATATGCAGCTGACAAATCTGCAGAAATTATATGATCCAGTCATGTCAACGAGCTGACTCTCAAAGTAATATTTCCAACATCTAGTTGAATCATGACACCAGTTTGGCACAACCCAGTATTTGTATGGTTATATAGTGAATTTAGTGTGTATTATTATCTGTTTGGTGTGTGAAATCTTAAATTGATAATTAAATAGTATTTATATTTATCTAATAAATATTTGTGCAGTAAAATGTTGATTTCTCTCAAAAATGCAATGTAGTAAACAAGAACACTTTCATTTTCTATGCACGACTTTGTCTATAGCAATTTTTAACTGAAAAATAGAGAATTGTACATTTATAGCCATTAAACCTGTAAAACCCAGTGAGTAGAACTGAAGTCCTGTTAAAACTCAGTTTAATGGAAGCCTTAGCTTCATGCAGCCACATGAGCAAAACATGTACCAACGGGCATCTTGCTGTGCAGTTTATTTGTGATTTTGTAATAGAAAAATGAAATGGCCCGTGGCTTGCTTACATGCTGAAGATATATATTACAACCAGCCAGCATGGCAGATTCAACTATGCTGTTATCAACACTTGCTAGAGGACAGAGGTTATGGTGTGTGCAAATTGTTGTGGGTACTGTGGTTGCCTTCAACTGATTGAATTATGTTTTTTTTTTTTTGTTTTTTTTGTTGCTGAAAAGGCCCTTCAGCCTGGCAGAGTCAGATGGTGTTGCAGCGCTGGTTGCCTCTATGCCTTTGTAACCCTGTTTGTGTCAGCAAAGGCACAGTTACAATCTCTCAAAGGTCTTTATGACTGCATTTGGTATCATAGATCTTCACAGACAGACTAACGTAGAAATCACGAAGGCCGGTGTTTTTCTTTTCATTCTCCGTGTGTGTGTGTGTGTGTGTGAGAGAGAGAGAGTGTGTGTGTTTAGGATAGCTTTATGCTTGATATACATAAAGGGAGTGGAAAAAACAGAGCCATAAAGAAATAATGAGGGGCTTGAGAGCAGGATTGTTAACCCAAGCTTCAACAAGCACATGAGTAGAGGCAATAACTCCTGAGCCGATTAGCCTTTTCTTGTTTTAATGGGGGGTAAATTTAGTATTTAAGGGGATTATTCTAAAAAGCAATAACTGAGCCGACCCTTCATAAGTCATTCAGAAGAGGCTGGAACACAGCCACTGTGAAAAGCAATAGCTGGGTTGCAGCAGCAGCCTAAGCAAGGATGTTATCTTTCTCAGCAACATTTCCCAGCCCGTCCTTGTGGATTCCAGCATGCCGGGAAACCAACCCATTGCTGGCATCCAATGGCATCCTCATCACATGGTCAAAACACCTCAAAGCAAAACAGCAGAGATGCTTTCTAAGCTCCTTAAGCAGTCTTTATACTCTGTTGAGGATGCGGACACAGACAGCTGCAGACACTACATATGAGTAGTCATTCCTGTTATACGCCTTTGAAGTCTGCTTGAAGTTGGCTCAAAGGGCACATGTGTAATTGGTGCATTGTATTGTAGTGTCTCCATGTACAAGTTTGTGTGGTCACAAAAAAACTGGCAGGCACACGGTCATCCTCATGGAGCCTTGCGCTCACTGTCTGATGACTGCAGTAATGGCACTGCAATTATATGCTCAAGGAGCAAAGAGCAGATTACTGCAGTGGGAGCTTTTCTCTATTAATTGCCAGTAGAATTAGCAATTCATTGCCAAATTTTGGTTGTTATGTGTCAGTCTCTACATATAAAAGTACCCGAGTTACTGAAGTGTCTATTCACACTTTCAGGAGCCGCTACGACAAACAGGAAATAAACATGGTGAATAGTTCATGTGATTTGAGGATAGTCAGCCCTACAACTACAGCATGCACTTTATATTATCTGACAGTCCAACCAGATTAACCTGCGACACACCTGCACCTGGATTCATTCTGACCAGATTTTACCTGAAAAAATCCTGTTTCATTTTCAACACATCAGACACGACCTCTGCAGCTGTCAGTGTTTTTATGTACTGCTTCTTTACGAATAAACTAGGAAATTAAATATTTCATCAAGTTTGCTTTAAAAGTACCAAGTAGTCATGCGGGGGGAGAAAGATGCATCAAGATGCATCGGTAATCATTTTATCATCAAATCGCAGCCCTCTGAATCGGAATCGAATCGAATCGTGAGGTGCCTCAAGATTCCCACCCCCAGTATCCATGGGTTTCCTCCAGGTATATATTTCAAGGAGATTCCCAGGTTAAGAGAAAAATTCTCTGAGCAAGAAAGGGACAAAAAGTTTTTCTGTAGTGAGGAGGTGTTGGTGACCCTGTTGATAAGTATGACACACTCATTTAAAATGTGTGATTGGTTGATTTAAAAAAGAAGAAAAAATGCAATCTTGGTGATTTTAGTCAGAATGGAGAGTAAAACTGACATAATCACAGAATATGGATAAAAAGGAAAGTGGATACAGTGGTGTAAAGTAATGAGCATTTGTGATGAATAAATTGGAAGCCATACTCTAGTCCACAAAACTTCTAAAACACAGACCTACCTGTGTAGTAGGCCTAGTCCTTACCCATGCTGGTAACTGTTACATTTATTTGCATGCTGGCCACATATACATTACTGTCAGTAAGCAGAATGACATTATTGGGGTAAATGATTGAAGTATTTTGACAGGAGACAGATCCCTATAGCCCTATGCTGTCAGGTGAAAGCTGCAAAGCATTGTGGGAGAAAAATGAGAGGCAGGGATTCCTGTGAAAAAGTTACCAGCAAGGAAACCAAAGCAAATAGCTTAGGCAGCATATCTGAAGGTTAATCTTGTTTTATATGTGCATGTGTGCAAATGTGTGTGTAATGCAGCTTACCCCTGTTAGCGTAGCACACAGAGTGGGGGAGGTACAGGACTTGTATCACAATACGATAGACTTGTAAGTAATCAGATGCCATTCAGCCAATTTATGTTAACAGAAAATGACACTGGTGACAGGGTTCAATTCATTGAGCTGGTCCGCTGACTGATGAAGAAGCCCTCCTATTGATCCCTACTCACACATGATGCACACATGTTGTCAGAGCTTCACTTCGCTGGAAATTAGCTGGATGACACCTTGAAGATGTTTCAAGCTCTAGAAACTGCTTTAGAAAGTGAGGGATTGTGTAATGCTCATGACATTTCATTTATTGATTTGTTCCTAGTCATGAATTTTGCCCTTTTGTGTTTCTTTTTTAGTTTATATGAACAACATTTTTCATCAGACGAGGCTTATATCTATTGATTTGTGTCCATGTACACAAAGTGATATCTGGAGGCTGGAAAGGTTGTTGTTAGCCTCATTTCTCGCCTCACAACCAAAACTACAGTTTGAGTCTGTCACAGTTTGTCCAGAAGACTCAATGGCAGGACACACTGGAAAAAGTTCAATGACTTTAATGAACACTTCCAAATTCACAATAGGTAGGTATTTGCAGTTGTTCAGAAATATACTGAAACAACTATTTAAGCAATGGGTTTTAAATCTTTGTAGGGTCAAGTCCAGTTACCATGAGGCGGTAAGACAGTCAAGCATACTTTGTCCTCACAGGTTGCTGGTTCAGGTAAGTTGTTATTGCTCTTCCAGGGGAAGTTTCAGGTGAGTTTTCTTTGGTTCTCCCAGGCATGGATGCAGGTAAAGACACTTTGTCTCTCCACGGGCTTGAGTGCAGGTAAGAGCTCACAAAGCCACAAGTTTGAGCTTGGGAAGTATTTCTTTATAGGTAAGAGTGGGACAGGCAGGTTTCTCCAAAAGCTAGGCAGATGAGCACACCAGGATCAAATCTGTGATGAAGGAGAACAGGACAGGAACACAGCATCAAAACAAGGAGACCTGAATTACACTACCATACTGTGTAGTCTAACAGCAGCAAGGAATAGAGAGGAGAACCGGGGTTATATACTGCTGGTGATAGTAGGTGAGGATCAGGTGTGCCGGTGGAACCTGGGGTAGCCACGCCTACCTCTGGGAGGAGGTAAGCAGAGTTAATCACTCATTCCCACACACACACACGACAGACAGAGAGAGAGACAGACGCAGAGGAGAAACAGAGAGAAGGCAGGTTAGCACCTGAGAGGACAGAAGGACGATGACAGAGTCCCATGTGAAAATCATTTTTACACTTTCATTGGTATTACTTTCATGCTTCAGCTGGATTTATATTCATTGTTTGGTTAGGTTTAGGCACCAAAAAACTACTCAGGTTGTTTTATACAATAACACTACAAGATTAGCATGAGAAAAAATATGGTTGCCACTTTTTGTAAACTTCGCAACAACACAGGACAATTTGCATCCATCTACATGAACAAATACTTTTTCATATAGATTTCACAATTTACCATGAGACTAGGGTGTCATATATTGTTAGTCAACATAACAAATTAATTACTAAACTAATTTGATGCTTTTTTTTCCTTTCAGAAAACTGACATAGCATAACACCACCACTAGCAGTTAGAAAACGTTCTCTGTAGTAAGGACATTAATGAACATCGTCAGTGCTCCCTTGGAGACAGTTGCACATGCAATCTCAGTGAAACAAATTTACATTATGGCAGCAGCTGATGATGAAGAAATAAGACAGAAGGAAGGATTGGGATACACTGGAGATTATTGTGCAGAGCAAAGATTTGTTGAGCAGCACTGATGGGCTTATGGCGCTCTTCTTGGTGACTCAGGACAATTTTCTGGTTGTTGTAGCTGACATTCTTCCATTGAATTTCTTTTTAATTTTATTGTCATATAGTTCTGTTCACTACTGCTAAGCCTCACCACCTTTACCTTGTTCTTCTGTCTTTCAGTCAGTGCAGCTGTAACCTCGATCTTGCTACACTTTGTAGTTTGGTAGATCATATGACAAGACTTGTTTTAAATACTATTAAAGAGTCTTTGTAATGTATGTTAACTGTATTATACAGTTCATTTTCTATAAGCCTGTACAAAGCTGTATAAATTGCTAGTAGAATAGGTACTTAGCTCTCTGTAATTTGGTACAAATTGGAAGTCAACCTTGTGGCGTAGTAAATGTTTAAGGAAATCATTTGTATATTTTGAATTTATAACTCTTTAATTTTACTTGTAGAGAGAGGGGTTAACACGTTTAGTAATCTGTGGTTACAGAATTCTAAGAAAGCAATGTACAATAAGGGCAATACAAATGCAAAGTGCAGCTAGAAACTAGTCTACATTCAAAGGTGGCGTCCAAAGCTGTAAAAGCAAGGGAAAAGTGCAGGTTTGCATTAGCCATCAGCAACTAGAGAGATTCCCAGTAGAATTTAAGTAAGAAAGTCAAGTAAGTAAATATTTTTAAAACAGAGAGGCTTCTAATAATCCCAATAACCCCATAAAATGTTCATCTTAACTCGATAGAGCAAATTAAAAATTTGTTTGCCACTGGTGAACGGGTATGTTTAGAATGGAGAAGGCAGGCATGTTCTCAGATTGCATGGCGCACTTGTCAGGATTGTGAGATGGATCAAATGGATTGCCTAAATTAAGCAGCAGAGTCAATTGTGCTGATTAACAGTGAGCGTTCCTTCCTATTGACACAGAAAAAATATTGATGTTTTTGTCTTCTGTTGTCAATCATCAATGTGGCCGCCAATAAACACAATGGACCAAATATTGTGCTGCCTTTCTCCATCACTCTAACAGTTTGTGGATTTGCTTGGACTAAACCCATGACCACATAAAGTCATGCATTTCTACCGCTATGTGTGGGTATGTGCATTATCTTATTGCTTATCATTAAATGCTCACTCTGTTTCCCTTTAGTTCCCTTTTATTAAACTGTTCACTAAAATCAAATTTTAACAGATGTATATCCAGTGGAGTAACGTAAATTTGTAAACATTAGGGAGTAAACAGGTAATAGTCTCAAATATAAGCATGAGCTACAGGCTGGCTGATAAGAAAAGCACAAAAAAGCAATTTAATTATGTAAAGACTGTGAGCCAATATGTATTTAAATACACAGCATTTTGATTGCTGTATACCACATGTTTTTCTAGGCCTTGGTGTGAGTGTGTGGGTATTTTATCAAGGCTTTTAGTGTAAAATGTCTGTGCAGCACCTGGGCTGAATACACTGAATACACAAATACTGGCTGGATAAAAAAAAATATGGAGATGTCTTGTAAAATGTAAATACATACTGTATACATAAAACAGGGGAATTATAAATGTGCCAAGATACAAGATATGATTAGATGAATTAGGCTGTCATTTACAACAAACACCTTTGATCATGCTAAATTTCAGCAAATGCATTGTTTTTAAAAGTCATACAAAACACGTAAGCCTTCTCGTCTCCTCTTCTCTTTGTGAGGCTTTTACAGCCCTAGAGCAGGCAGTGAACTGGCCACATTGGCTTGTGCGATACTGAGGTTATTAAATTTGGATTTTGTTGTTGACAGTGTTTCTACTTGGCGAGTGAGCAGTGATGTGAGTGATAAACAGACGCTGACACCGCCAGAGAGAAAGAAACACAATGAAGGATTGAGAGCCAGAGAAGAAGGGAGGGAGATGTGAGGGAAAAAACAGACAAAGAGATGTTTTTAGCAGGAGGAGGAGAGCAAGGAACATTAGTCAAATTTCCTAAGCCCGGTACTTCACTTTTATCACGTCCCTTTGGTTTTTAAGAGCCTGTAAGCCTAATGGACCCATATACAATTCTCAATTTTTTCCATGTGTCAGTTTTATAGATTGCATTTAAATATCATTCTTCTAGTAAACAGAAGTCTCACCGGTGACTCAGTGCCTGCATTTATTTAGTTCTGTGCAGAAAATAATGACTGAGCACTGCTAAGTATCAGCCACCTGTCTTTCAATAGTATGCACAGTGAGACCATGTTGAAAATCTGTTATATTTTAATGCAAACATGGAACTAATCAGATATAAAGGATATAGAGACAGCTGGAAACACAACAGTTTCTATCATGTAAATTGAAGAAATATTTCAGAATATGCTCAATTTCCAGGCCAGCAGTTAATCTTAAACTGATTGGTGGTATTGGCCAAAAGTCAAACCCACCATCAGTATCTTTCATTCAGAACCACCGTTCTGATGACACTCAGAAGGATTTGATCAACTCATGGTTTGTTCAAGTAATCAGCCTTGAGCAATTGTTAACATACTGCACCTCAACTTCAGAACAGAACATTACTGACAAAATAGCATTTTGATACGGGAAACATGGCATCACACCTAATTAAATGGTCAGAAGTCAGACATTACTCTATGCAGAAGAATCATCTTGTGATACAGTCATATAATAGAGCAGTGGATAGTTAATGAATTTGCACATTAGACATTAAAAATATTCCTCCATTAATCACCACCCTATTAGGGAGGAGAGGTTTCTAATGACTCCTATATGCTGGACGGGCACACTTATAGTGAGGGTGTGCTGGGATGATCTGGAAGCGATCCTAAACTGCCACCTCTGGAAGAACTCCAACAGCATTCTGAGAGAATCTGGGGAGACTGAGTCTGAATGGGCCATGTTCTGCAACTCCATTGCTGAGGCAGCTGTATGGATCTGCCTAACCTGCAAGGTTGACGATGCCTGTTGTGGCAGCAACCCCCAAACCATATGGAGGACACCAGAGGTAAAGGAAGCCACAAAGCTAAAGTCCTGTCAAGTTCTGTTGACAGGACTCTCAAGTCCGCTGACAGGTACTGGCAGCACGTTAGTCAAACTTCAGATTCAGCAGGGGCAATGTGGTTTTGGTCCTGTCATGGAACAACAAGGGTGTGTGACTTTGTCACTTTTATGGATAACATTTCTAGGCATAGGGGTGGAGGGTGTCCAGTTTGGTGATTTCCTAGATGTGGTCCTGGCAGTTTACAGCCAGGTGCAAAAGCAGCTGGGATGAAAATTAGTACCTCCATGTATGAGGCCATAGTTCTCAGCCACAAAAGGGTGGAATGCCCGCTCTAAGTAGAGGAGTTCAGGATTCTCAGGGTCTTATTCACAAGTGAGAGAAGAGTGGAGAGGGTGATTGACATTATGGATAATAAGTCCCACTGGTCTGTTCTGGTGAAGTGAGAGCTTCAGTTTACTGGTTGATTTACTTCCTTACTCTCACCTATGGCCAAGAGCTGTGGGATATGCTGTATTCAGCAGAAATTAATTTCCAAATTATGTCTGGGCTCTTACTCATACTTAGAGAACAGGTGAGGAGCTCAGTCATTTGGTCATTTAAATGCTCTTCCACATTGAAGGGAGCAGGGTGAGGTGGTTTGGAGATCAGGTTAGGAGTGCATCTGGATGCCTCCAAGATGAGGCATGTCCAACCAGGAGGAGACCCAAGACAGACCCAGGACCCCAGGAATGTTGTATTGTGGGAAACATGGTAGTCCGACCAAAGAGCTGGAGGTGGTGGCCAGAAAAATTGAGGTCTGGCATCTTTTCTTGAAATCACTGCCACAGTGACTAGGTTCCGTGTAGAGGATGGATGGATGGATGGATGGGTGGATGGATGGATGGATGGGCAGACAGACGGATGGACAGATGGATGAACAAGGCAAATACAAAAGATATAACTTTCACTGTTGAGATCAGTCTGTGCTGAGGTTTCTTTTTATGACTGTGAGAGTAACTTGAAGTAACCTCCAAGTTCCAAAACAGAGGACTGGGGGGATTGAACATTTCTGTGAAGAGTGACCTCATTGGAAGAACACTTTATGTACTCAAGGCTGGGATACCAACAGATTAATCAGTTATTTTCTTTAATACTTGGGTTTCAAGTACAAAGAATATCTTAGAAAATTGAAAAAAAGAAAATCCTAAATAATGCCAAATTTTGGATTAACTGTCACAGAAAAACAGAAAATTTTCACATCTGACAAGCTGGAACCAGTTCATATATTTTCTGTCACCTGACTAATCAAATGAAATTAATCATGTCAGTTCTATTGATTGGTTTCTGGGTGCCTGGGGAAATAATGAAACTCACATGTATTATGAAAGTCAGGGGCCCACCAACAATCCTTTTTCCCCAAAGAGCCCCTTAGGAGATAAATGTGGCCATTGTGATGAAGTCTGAAGACTGGCATGCCTCTGTGTCCCCACACCACCAGCACTGAAGCTGTAGTGCTGCCACTGCCAGCCCCAGCTTTCTAAATTCAGTTTTTTCCTTTGAAAGGAAAGGCATTTTCTGTGAGTAAGCTGAATATACATATGTAGCATGTAACATACTTCAAATATAGTACAAGTAGCAAATACATTGGACATGGAAATTCAAAATCTCTATCAGAAACAACAGCAGAACAGAAGTGACAAAAAACAATAGTAGAATCATTAAAAACCAAAATAAACAAATACACAAAAAGATAATAATCCAAGAAAAGATCTACAGCATGGGGGATAAACTAGATTGGTGTGGGAAAAAGAGATCAAGATAAGAATAACAAGAAGCGAGAGTATGCTGTGATTGTTGCTTTACAACAGTCACCCAAGTAAATTGAGATGAATTGTCTCAACACAGAAGAGCAAAGGCTTAGTAACATTTCAAAGGAATCATGTGTCAGGCACACTGCATCCCAGAACCATGCCTTAGATCTTCTCTCAGTTTCTTTACTTTCCATCATCCTTCTTGTCATCCTTCACTACATCTTTCAGTCATTTTAACTCTCACACCCTTTCATCAGTTTGTTGTTCTTTTCTTTCCTTTCTCCCCCTTTTTCTCCATGACTGGCACTTTGCTAAAATGCTTCTTTAGTTGTGAGCTTTAATCAGTGGCAATTGTGTGACCAAGTGCAAAGGAGAACACCTTCTCAGTCTAAACCAACCTCATTTTTTTTCTTTGTGTGTGTGTGTGTCTGTCTTCCACACAGAACATGCTGACATATGAGACAATGCACATTCCTTCACATGCTTACCCTATGGAATATGTCTCTCACATAGTCGGTTTTCACTGAGTTGATATACATTATTGTCTACAATTGCACCTTTGGTGTCACACTGAACAGCTTTCCAGTCTTAGTATAGAAACACAAAGATCCCATGTGTTTACCTGCCAAACAGGCGAGCATCAGATGGTGACTTAGCTAAGAAGAATTAGTGTGAAGCCCCAAGATTCCTACTGAGAATAATGCCTTACAGTGCTGGAGCTGAGACAGCGGTGCTGAAATATCCCACTCTGCTCTAAGTCCTCAGTGTGTGAAGTTGACATTGACTGATCACTTAAAATTCCTGTAATTTATTTTTGTCAAAATTCTTAGTTTCAAATTTCTCCCTTTAATTTTTCATAGTCTTTACGTGGGTAATCCTGTAAACCTTGTACCAGGTGTTTCTTGCCATACACTTTCCTAATATTGCATGACTGAACACATCCTTAGGTGAGGAAAAGAAGAATATCTGAAGGCAGGTGGTCACTACAGTTTTGGCATTAAAAGAGTTTAACTGTTGGTGTCTACATTTATAGCAGATTAATCCACATTTGCCAAACTATGGCTACGTCCACACGTACATGGGTATTTTTTAAAACAAGGATTTTTCGGTGTTCACACAGTCTGACGTCAAAAAAGGAGATAAAGGTGCACACCATTGACAAGACAAAATCTCTGTTTTCCTCGTCCACATGTAAATGAAATTGAGTTTTTACAATTTTTTACTCTTTAAGGAGTTTTTCAAAAGCTCTGTTTTCAGTGACCTAAAATGTCATTTGTGTGGCCAAAAGGCTAAAACACATAGAAAAAGCTACATTTACCAAAATACCTGTATATGTGTGGACAGGACCTCTAGCATAATTGCAGCGTGTGTGCTTATTGTAATGGAGTAATATAATCCAAGGCTACTGTCTGCTTTTCTTTCTCTATTTGCTGGCAAATTGCAGTGCCTTTATATTACTGTATAAAGTGCATTGAGACAACAGCTGCTGTGAAGTGATGTTTAATAAGTAAAACTAAATTTAATAAAAGAACCACAACAACAAATTTATTAGTTTGCCTCTCTTCTCTTTTTTAATTGGTTCCTACTAAAGTTGTTAATCTTCAAATACTGGTTTTGTACTCTGTACTTTGTACAAAAGCTCCACAGAGTTAAAGTCTCATTCTTTTTCTTCCTGAAAACTTTTGTTCTATTAAGTAGGATTTTGACTTTTACTCAAGTCTTCTCCTTCATTCCCTTCTTCTGGCCACTCCCTTGGTACCAATCATCACAGCAGATCATTCAATTCAATTCAATTCAATTTTATTTATATAGCGCCAAATCACAACAACAGTCGCCTCAAGGTGCTTTATATTTTAGGGTAAAGATCCTACAAATTAGACAGAAAACCCCAATAGTGAGATGACCCCCTATGAGCAAGCACTTGGCAACAGTGGGAAGGAAAAACTCCCTTTTAACAGGAAGAAACCTCCAGCAGAACCAGGCTCAGGGAGGGGCAGCCATCTGCCGCAACTTGTTGGGGATGAGGGGAAACAGAAGAGAGCAGAGGGAGACAGGACAAAAAGGCACACCTATGGGAGAGAGACAGGGGTAATAATAGCTAATGATTAAACGCAAGTGGTGTATAAACACATGGAGAGTGAAA
>VUQI01028582.1:0-23783 GCA_015106735.1 Paratilapia polleni | reverse complement strand
TAGGCCAAAAAGTTCAATTTTGGTCTCATCTGACCAGAGCACCTTCTTCCACATGTTTGCTGTGTCCCCTACATGGCTTGTGGCAAACTGCAAACGGGACTTCTTATGGCTTTCATTCAACAATGGCTTTCTTCTTGCCACTCTTCCATAAAAGCCAGATTTGTGGAGTGCACGACTAATAGTTGTCCTGTGGACAGATTCTCCCACCTGAGCTGTGGATCTCTGCAGCTCCTCCAGAGTTACCATGGGCCTCTTGGCTGCTTCTCTGATTAATGCTCTCCTTGCCTGGCCTGTCAGTTTAGGTGGATGGCCATGTCTTGGTAGGTTTGCAGTTGTGCCATACTCTTTCCATTTTCGGATGATGGATTGAACAGTGCTCCATGAGATGTTCAAAGTTTGGGATATGTTTTTATAAGCTAACCCTGCTTTACACTTCTCCACAACTACATCCCTGACCTGTCTGGTGTGTTCCTTGGTCTTCATGATGCTGTTTGTTCACTAATGTTCTCTAACAAACCTCTGAGGCCTTCACAGAACAGCTGTGTTTTTTGTGGACTCTATTTACTAATCAGGTGACTTCTGAAGGCAATTGGTTGCACTGGATTTTATTTAGGGGTATCAGTGTAAAGGGGGCTGAATATAAATGCATGCCACACTTTTCAGATTTTTATTTGTAAAAACTTTTGAACACCATGTATCATTTTCCTTCCACTTCACAATTATGTGCTACTTTGTGTTGGTCTATCACATAAAATCCCAATAAAATACATTTAAGTTTGTGGTTATAACGTGACAAAATGTGGAAAAGTTCAAGGGATATGAATACTTTTGCAAGGCACTGTAATAAAAAGCCTGCCATGCTTTCTTCACGTGCATTGGGTAAAAGCCAGACTTTAGAAAAGTGCATGTCCTGCAGAGCCAATTTAAAATGTGGGACATCATCTCCATATGTGGGACAGGTGGACACGGGGTAAATATGCTGTGCAGTCCCAGATAGAGGGACATCTGGTCACCCTGTAAGCAGTAGATGCTATAGTTAATCACAGAGTAAATTTGTTTGCGCGCATAAATGGAATCACGTGAGATCTTGTTAAAATGTTGGAATCACGTTAAGTAACAGTAGAGACCTTCAAAAAAAACTTTAATTTTGCATATTATCAAATTGTAAGAGGGTTGTTTTAGTTTGCTTTTAGGATGTTGCAGTCTGGATTAAGATGGTCTGTGGGGCAGGTCGCTTCCATGTGTGGGATAAATGTCAAAATATATAGCTTCATCTAATGAATAAATAGACCAAACTGACAGTTAAACTGGATTCAAAATTTGCGATAACTCCTTTTATTTAATTAGGGATTAGGTAGTATTCAGTTTAAAATTAGTTCAGATGAACACACCTGAACATGTATTGTATGGTGGTGTTGCTGAAGGCAAATGAAAAAGGTTGGGGACCGCTGGTCAACGCAGCTCGCCACAGCCTTTCCCTGCTGTGAGTGTTTAGTAGAAACACGTCATCACGGCACAGCATGGCCAAAACAGCCAGACCCTGACTGGCTAATGGAAAAGCCCTGGAACTGTCTGGGCTTCTAGAACCAAAAGCTAAGCAGTAAATTAAATCAATTAAATCACTGAGCTAAGTCCAAAAAAGCTCCCTTTTTTCTTTTTTCTTTTTTTTTTTAATACACTCAACTTTTGGAAGTCTTCTCTTGTTTGTCTTTAATTTGGTGGAAAAAAAATCCAATTTGTTTTTGCTCCTAATTTTCTTGGAGTCTCATAAAGCTTTTTGAATTATGTATGAGTACTTTGTTAGCATAATCAATAAGCTCTCTGAACATTTCAGGCTCCTGTCTTTATCCATAACTGTCTCTGACTCCCCCTCCTGCATTACCTCATTTTCTTTAACTTTTCTTCCCTCCTTCTGTTTAATTGCTGACCAGTCTCACTGTCTTACTCTCTTTCTTTGTCTGTTTTTCTTTTCTCTTTCTTTCCTTATTTTCTTCTTTAATGTTCTCATCATTCATGTATGAATTTTGCTCATTTTTTGTTCTTTTTACTAAAGTCTTCTCTCCATCCTTCCCCCCACCCCATCCCTGTCCCCTTCTTCCGCTTCTTCTTCTCCTTTTCTTTCTCATCCAGCTCCAAAAGGCCATCGAGGGCTCCACGCGCTCCGGTGTGCGGCTCCGCCCTCCTCTGGCCAGCTTTCGTGACATCAGCAACCACAACTCAGTCTCTAAACCTCCACCTTCATCTCCCACCGCCCCTTCCTCGCCGTCCCCCACCTCTCCTCCCTCACCTGAAATTACTCCTCAGCCTCCCCCCGCCTCTCCCCCTCACCACCACCACCACCACCACCACCACCATCATCACCATCACAGCCACGAGAATGAAACAGAGGTGTGGATCGAGGGTGTGACGAAGGAGGTGGAGGAGGGCAGCAGTAGCAGTTCAGGGAGCGGCAGCAGCACGGCGGCCTGCACCTCGGCCAGCAGGAGTTGCAGCTACAACAGCAACCTCACCCTCCCTCCTTCTTCTACTCCTCCCCCAGTCCCTTCTTCCTCCACTCCTCCTCCTTCTCCTCCTCTCTCCTCCATCCCCCTCTCCACCCTACAGAGACTCTTTGAGGGGGATGAAGACAGTGATGATGAGCCAATGGTTTAGCTTACACAGGAGTGATAGTGATGTTTTTTTTTTTATAATGGAAAACTTTTATAATAGTGAGTTTTTTCTTCTGTTCTTAATTTTTTTCTCTGGTCTTTGTACATCCATTTACCTCTTTTTATGTTACTGGTACAGATTCTGTATATTTGTTTCACAGAACATCATGTTTGGTGTGAAACACACCATAATCTCCAATATACATCTCGTTCCTTAATATTAGGTGCGATTACAAAGTTCCTCGACTCCGCCCATAAAAGCAAAAACCATACATGATTTAAATATGCCTGATCGCCCCTTCGAGGTTGGGTCCCTGTGCACCTCTGGACCTCTTCTGGATAGCTCCCTGGAAGGCAATTTCAAAACGGATCTCAACTTTATGCCGAGAGCGGTCAACAATTTCTTTGTCAAACTGGCCTGGCTTTCATTTTCATTTTATTTCATCACTGGTGATAAGAGCGCGGTCTAATCTAATTTTAATGACAGTTACAATTTTGTCTTCCAATGATTATGAAAGCAAAATTAATTGGGATAAAATGGTTACTCTTTGCATTAATTTTTGCTACAGAGATCTAGTTTTTTTCTAGTGTTTAAAATGATAATCGCTCTTTTCCTTTACAACAGTGCCTGGGCTTCTCTTCTCCCAGTCTGCACCAGCATCCTGCGTCATCCTGTGGTTCAAGAAGGCACACAGGGACCAGCGGTTACCCTTGTGTGACAGGCTTTATGGTCAAAAACACCCCACAGTCCTACTCTAACTCCCTACTGGATGACCCTCTGTCCCCCACCATCCAGACCTCTCTTTTCATTCATTTAAATTATATTTAAAGTCCAAGTAAAGCTGTTTTTTAAGTTCAGTAAATGCATGATTTTTGTTAATTTAATGGATAATTGTGCTTAATAATCAAGAGTACAATACTGACCAAAATAATCGTGATTATGATTTTTGCTGTAATAGAACGGGACCTCCATATAGCGATGTAAAAATTGCAGAAACACTGGAAATGGTACAGACTTGTAAAAGGAGATGACCTTAAAGGGGAAATCAAGGAAATCGACCAAGTTTAAATTGAGTTTTTTCTTTTTTCTTTTGATGGGCAGAGTCGTTGAGCTTTCTGATTGCCACATGTAAGCTCTGTATATGTATGTTTCTGATACTTGTTTTGTCTCACTTTCTGCTCGTTTTCCATTTTTTTGTTGTTCCACACATAGAGTTTTAAGGGTTAAATCATAGATTGACAATGCTGCCAAATCCACTAAATCCAGTTTTACGTTGTGATACCAAAGCATACAAAAGCTGAGATAGGCTCCAGCCCGTCCACGACCCTAAGTTGGACAAGTGGTCAAGAATTGACTGAATTTGAACTGGGATTGATTAGTCATACCTCTGTGTCACAGTTATTTCAGCTTTGTGTTTTTATGAGTGTAATATTCTCCACTTGGTTGAATCAAAATAATCAATCAAAATCTTTGCTTCCCAAACCAGAGGTGAACCCAGTGAACTGCTGCACAGTCGTCCTGTGTTACCTGATCGTTTAAATCTTAAAAAAAAAACAACAACAAAAAAAACGGGGATTTTATCGGATGAGAGCAGAGGGTATTGATTTATTTTAACTGGCAACAGACTGTGTGGGTAGCAGAAAACTAATGGAGCTGCTCAGTCCACTGTGGAAGATTGGCCAAAGCACCACAACGACCTCCAAATTGTGTGCCGACCTTGTGGGTGTAGCCTCAGAGCTCATCTCATCACGGTTAAGTTGATAGATGGTGCAGCTCGAGGCGGCTGACAACAGCAAAACCTCACTGCACAGATGCTCAAGATTTATTTTCTCCTTTTTTTCTTACAAAGGAAGCCTCCCAGATTTAACCGTAATCCCTTTAAATAATTCTGATTGTGATGATCACATTGCAAAATCTACAGAAACTTTTCAGTCCAACATTGGTGATGATAGCGAACTTTTTCTGACAGTGAAGGACAGCTGACATTTTGTCACCTAACGAATATGAAGATGTATGTTGACAGATAAATATTTCCCATTTAATGCTTTAATTAACTTCATGAATGACCTCAAAGTCTTTTAATATAGAGCTGTCGTGGTGGTTATTACAGAAAATGAAACTGCTCATGTAAGGCTTCCTTGACTTTTATTCAAGGAATAAAACTTAAGGACAGCCAAGAAAATGTAGCGGCTCTTTAACCTTTAGGTCTTCCTGAGCTTTTGCCCTCTAGCCAGCTAGATATGTAGCTGGTTCAGGTTGTATTTCTCATGACGATTAATAATGATGAGAATTGCGTATAGTAGAAAATTGACTTGACTTCCTTTTTCTTTTACTGTTAGAATTATTTCTCAAATTAACCTTTTTTGTGACATGATACAAGGTTGCATAATACAAGCAGCATCTGGTGCCTCCAGTCAAGGTGATTCTTCAGATGTTCTCTTCAATAGATGAAGGATGAGGGAGGAGAAATTCATCGACACGGCCGAAAGACTGAATCACAGTTTATGAACAGCAGCAAAAACCAACTGGTTTACTAAAAGAGGCTTTAAGCTGTGTAGAGGTTTGGAGTTGGCTGAAACTTGTGCACACTTAGTGTATTTGATTCATAATCTCAGAACCCATTGGCTAGTCTGCTAGGGCTGTCAGCATTTAGTAAAAAAAAAAAATAGGCAATTGGTTGTGGATTAAAAAGAGAAATCAGCACTAGCAGTATCTGCAGTTGGATTTCCACCAGGAAAGTTGTTAGACCCACGTCTGAGGATAAATAGTTTTAAGTCGTAACACTTGTCTGGTGCTTATGTCTGTCTCATTTTAGAACTTCTTTTTTTCTAATAACTCTTTCAGGCTCTTTTTGTATTTTTTTTTTAAGGCAAGAGTAACCTAATTGGTACATGAGGAGGGTGGGGATGTTTGACAGGACTAGAGATTTAATGCGATATTTGAACGGTTTGGTTTATGTGAGGCTTTTGAATGTGATTTTTTGGTCAGTTTTGACAGCAACTGTCTAAGCCTAAGGGGACAATGGGCATTTTTTTTGGACCCTCCAGTGTAGCAAGTGGATATCCAAGCTAAGATTTTATGAGTAAATTATAATATATTAAAAAATCGAATACAAAGCTAAATCTCTGTCTGAAGGTATCTGATGGTTATAGGATATATTTCAGCAAACACAGTCTCTCTTTTTCTGTCCACACAGCCTGTTTACCTGGATCCAACTAAAGCCTGCTCAGACATGACTGGTCAATAGCACTCGACTACAAGAGAGCAGAAAACCTCTAGTATCAATAATCATGTCTCTTAGCTACAGATTCTCCGTATTCATTTGCAGATTTCTGTTTAGCGAGATTATTTGATTTAAGTTAATGTCAAAAACATCACACGATGGAACTTAATACCCAAACATATAAAATGAATGGTCCCTAAATTACCCCATCACTTTTTCCACACTGAATGGAAGGTGCTGTACATTAAGAAAAACAGCTGCTCAGAAGGAACTGTCACCACTGCATCCATGCACTGCTTCTCTTTGTGGGCTTTCCATTTATCCTCCATCTCCTCTTACATTGTCTTCTTATTAACTCCTGGACTCAGTTTCTCAGGTGCTGCCTTAAAAGTCTTCAAACCTTCAAATTTGACAAAAAAAAGTTTTCTTTATGTCTGTGTGAATTACAACTTGTGTCTGTTTCTTAACGGGTGGGTGGGGAAGGGGTTCTGTACAGGTCTCAGTGCTCAGTTCTTTTGTCTGTTTGTGGCCGTGGTTAATGTAGTATTTATTAATTTCTGTTTTAGTCACTATCTTAAACTTTATAAACTGTGAACAGTCTAGCTAAATAAAGTTTTATGTTGAATGCTTTAATGTGTTTGAATGTGATTTTTATTTATCCAGGTCAGGTTTGTTGTAAAGGCAGACCAGGACAGGAAAAAGGCACTTTTTAAATCTGCAGAGAGAAAAAAACTTCTTCACTCAGACAGCTGGACCAAGAAGTGAGCTCAGTGAAGGTAGAGCAGAAATACAGATGTTTGCTTTAGACATCACATGGAACAGCTGCAGATCTTTCTCTTTTAAAAAATGACAACACCAAATCACACCAGAATTTGGGTGGAAACAGTATGCTTCAAAACTATTAGTTAAGTTTTGATAGTTAATAGTGGAAAAAAGGAAAAATCCACATAGCATAAATGTAGTGACTAGGAAAAACTGTCGGAAGTACCCCATCTACACGCTTTTAGCCTAACAACTAAATTAAAAAAATATCTTAATTATTGAAATTGTGAATGTAGCACATTTGTCATTGGGGCCAAAGCTGTGTAGGCACCGGTGTTTGGCCTGTACATACTTATTTTTTAAAAGCCTTAAGTAGTATTAAATTGTCTGTTTGATTAGACACATTTAAGAGACATCTAATCATGTCATTACAATACTAGTATTTTTGCCCTCTCTACACATGTAGTTCAGAGATTAGATTTAGATACTTGTAATTCAGTAAGTGAATATTAGCTGAAGGTAAAACAGTATTGAATCATCTGATTCTTTTTGTTTTTTAAAATACTCTTTTATACACAGTATATACTGCACTCACCAACCACTTTATCAAGTACATCTGTTCAACTGCTTATTAACACAAGTATTTAATCAGCCAATCACATGACAGCAACTCATTGGATTTAAGCATGTAGACATGGAGTTAGAATTTGGCATAAACAACATGAAAGCATGGATCCACCCTGCCTTGTCTCAACAGTTCAGGCTGCTGGTGATTTAATGGTGTAGAGGATATTTTCCTGACACATTTTGGGCCCCTTAGTACCAACTGAGCATCGTTTAAATGACACAGCCTACCTGAGTATTGTTGTTGACCTTGTCCATTCCTTTATGTCCACAGTGTACCCATCTACTGATGGCTGCTTCCAGCAGGATAACGCACCATGCCAGAAAGCTAAAATCATCTAAAAAAGGACATGACAATGACTTCACTGTACTCAAATGGCCTCCACAGTCACCAGATCTCAATCCAATAAAGCACCTATGGGATGTGGTGGAACTGGAGAGTCACATTATGATGTACAGCTGACAAATCTGCAGCAACTGTGTGATGCTATCATGTCAGCATGGAGCAAAATTTCTGAGGAATGTTTCCATCACCTTGTTCAACATGTGCCTCAAAGAATTAAGGCAGCTCTGAAGGCAAAAAGGTACTAGCCTGGTATACCTAATAAAGTGTCCGGTGAGTGTATGTACCTGTTTATAGCTAAGAGTTGTATCTTACTCCTAAAAAGAATCTTAAAAATATAAAAAAATCCTTATGGTTAGGGGAATTATAAGCCTTCTGGCTGAAATGGTGAATGGTGGTAATTTCAGTGTCCAATGTGGTATTAACTGCAGGAAGAAACAAAAATCATGCCTTGACATGACTTGAAGTGACCACAAAATCTGTTACTTTATAGATTTTTTTCTTTTCATGTCTGCATAAAATCATCTTTTCTTTATATTAGTTATTGTGATCGAATTCTTTTTGAAAATATAACGCTATTAAGGGTCTCATTATCATTAAAAACTTTAAATGACATAAAATTACACTCTGACAGAATTTGTATGACCTTGTCCGTCAACATGACAGACAAGAAAGTCTAATGCAGCCTCTGTCCAGCACCGTTCCTGCTTGCAGCTAAATTATTAAACTTAACTTTATTCTGACAAGATGACAGGATCTTTTTTTTTTTTAAACTTTAATTGCTTTTTATCTCATTTTATTTTGTAAAGAGTAGGTGTCACTTTCATATCTAACTTTGAAAGAAAATTCCGGCATTTACTCTTTGAAAGATGGACTCTACAGAAATAATTTTAAAAGCCTGAGTAATTATTCAGCACGGCAGACACCTCATGTATTAAATCTGACAAAAACACCACATTAGGTTTCATAGCTTTAATGATCTTGTGTCCCTCATTTCCTTGTCAGTCAAGTGACACCTTTTAAAGCGTGTTGATTGTCTGGGTGTCTTGGGCATTAGAACGATTTACAGGATGAGATCTCCAAGCAGCAAGAGGACAAACAGAGGACAGATGATTATCAGAGCAATTAGGGGCATCAGGGTCTTAATCAGTGGAGGTTAAGAGTGAATCGTTCTCTACAGCTCTCTTTTTGAAGGGATGATGTGGTGGCTGGTCTATGGAGGAGATTGCTCCTCCACTATTTTTAGAGAAACAAGAGGGAGGTCAACACATGAAAAACAATAACTGATTGAAATAAATATTTCTCAAATCTCAGTATCATTTATAAAATACATTTTCTCTCTCTTTTTTCAAAATCTGTTAATGAAATTCTGATAAAAATGCCTCAGCTGCAATATCTGCTGGCAAGAGGACGCAGGGCAGTACCTCTTAATCAATGTAATGCACTTCAGTTTTTTTTTTTCATGCTGAGCTACATAAAATGACATTTCAAGGCAGCAACAGCAGCACACATCTGAAAACATTCCAACACACTAACTGCTGAAACACTGCCTCCTGCTGGTGAAAGTTTGCAGAGGGTAATTACAAAATGTACCTTTAAGGGCATATAAAGACACGATAGATATTCCTTCACCTCTGTTTCATTTACTGCCTTTTTCCTCTGTGGTTTGAAACTGTCAGCCACAGATTACTCTATTTTCAATTCAGTTTTATTTGTACAGCGCCAAATCACAACAACAGTCGGCTCAAGGCACTTTATATTTTAGGGTAAAGACCCTACAATATTAGACAGAAAACCCCAACAATCAGACGACCCCCTATGAGCAAGCACTTGGCAACAGTGGGAAGGAAAAACTCCATTTTAACAGGAAGAAACCTCCGGCAGAACCAGGCTCAGGGAGGGGCAGCCATCTGCCGCGACCGGTTGGGGGTGAGGAGAAACAGAAGAGAGCAGAGGGAGACAGGACAAAAGACACACTATGGGAGAGAGACAGAGTTTAATAATAGCTAATGATTAAATGCAAGTGGTGTATAAACACATGGAGAGTGAAAGGAAGTGACGAAGAGGAAGTGCTCAGTGCATCATGGGAAGTCCCCAGCAGTCTAGGCCTATTGCAGCATAACTAAGGGATGGCATTTAACACGTTCATATGAAACCACTTAGGCACGTTGCTCTAACGGGTTTCTTCTACTGTTAACCATTTCTCTATCATTCTGGACGGTGATGTTTCTGTAGTAATTTTAAAAAATGTGAAACATGACTTTGTGAAACTAAACCCACAGAACACTTTCCAAAAACCTCAAAAGGATAATAGAACTTGAATGGACAAGGGCACTATTCTGCCTCCCGACATGAAGGAGGCTGTTGATGGTGATCATAACAGCTGAAGTGTTTCTTTGGAACTGATGGCTGCAAGAATACTACAACTGCCCAGTGAAGAAAACATCCAACCCTCACACTGCTGCTTGAAAAACATCTGCAGACAGATGCAGATATTCAAGCCATATCCGTTCTTTGCTTTTTCTTTCTTGTATAATATGCATGTAATAAATGTCAAATAGAGATAGTTCAGGCAGGTAACCAAGCCCACCGTGCTGGTAGATCAGCTGGTGATTTCAGTGCAGCCAAATGGAAAACCTTATACAGGACACCATATTTAAGCTGCTTTAGCCTGCCTACAGTCGTTGCTGCAATTGCAAGCTGCTTTGCAACCCACATACGTTTCAGCTCCGTGTTTACACCGTGTCTGATTAATTCATGCCTGTTCTGTTTTGCACTGGATGTCTTGTTGCTATCTCCCCAATTTAGGGCCCGATGAACTAATGATCTGCACCAGCGCAAAACCCTCTTAAAAAGCTATTGTTTTCACTAAAGAGGTTGCAGTGACAAGTTTGAGACTAAAGGGCATGGACACCAATATTTTTGCAGCTGGCCTTATTGCCTATGTATTTATAGAAGTTTCTCTTTCAAAACTTTTGGAGGAGAGCATTTAAATGAGTCATAGAAAAGTGTTTTTTGCACCATTTAACAGCAAAAAAAAGGTCTTATTTTGTGCCGAATGTGGCTGTGATAGTTGCTGCTAAGAGTGTTAATTCATTTGGAGTGACAGCGGGAGATGTTGGAATGGACATGCTATTGGGTCAGTGATGTGAGCGCTGTACCAAAGCTTTGGATCCATCCTATAGTTCTTCACTGACTCCTCACCCCAACTGTTTAAAGCCAAGTGTCTTTTCCTCAATACTGCTGTTTTAATGTCACAGAGCAGAACTTAACGTGGCGTGTCAGACGGAGCGAAGCAGTGAGGTTACTGTTTCAAGTGAGCAGAGCAGTTTGCAGTGTTTCAGGTGTTTAGTCACATGTGACCTGCAAATACAGAAAACTGCAGAGAAGACAAAAAGCCTTTGTGCATCTTTATTCAGCACAAATCACATGTATGTATTTTACTTTTATTTTTTTGTCTCTCTAGAAGTGGATCTGTTGCATAATTTAGTGAAAAGTCTGTCAAAATGCTGCTATTAATGTGACTCAGATGGATCTGATGTGTGTTAGAATAATGTTGGCTCTTAATTATTTGTTTTCTTAATTATCCTAATAGTGAGTTTGATTTCTTGTGATATTGTTGAGTCTTTGATTTCTGTTTTTGCTTCATGGTTTTCTAATAGTTCTGTTGTTGCGATCCTGTGTTTTCACTGTTATCCTAGTATTGTATAGTATTGTATCATAGTTCTAGTTTTGATTAAGTTCTGGATTCCTGTTTAGGTGATTACTGTCAGTTTTGAATTCTTGATTTGTGTTTAGCTTCAGTTCCTACTTTGACTTGGCTGCGTGTTTAGTTCTCTTAGTGTATTTTTCTGTCTCTCCCTCCTTCTGTCTGGTTTCTGTGTTAATATCTTGGCCCCTAGTATATTTGTTTCTGTATTAGTTCTCTTGTTTATTTCCTGTTTTTACTTTGAACGTTGGTTTTCTTTCATGCGTTGTGTTAGCAGCCAATAAATGGCTCGCTTTTGTTTTGTTTCTGCCTTTGTGTCCTGCATTTCTATCCTTTACCTTACAAACCTTGACAGCTCTCCCGTGTTTAGAAATTTGCGCATTAAGACAGGTTGTTGGAGGGAATAGATAAGACATTATCTTGGTGAGGGCATCACTAGAACAAAAGTTAGATTTTTTTTTTTTTGGCACAGAACAGCACAGAGAGGAAATTGTTTCCCAGAATATATATATATTTTAAACACAAACAAAGCTACATTCATACAAACATACATACAGTCGTACATTCATACAAATACATCAGTTTATTGGATTTTTTTCCCTTTTATTATAAAAAGCAATTTGATATATTATTACTTTGTATACTGTGTTATACTGTTAGGGCTAGGTCACTGTTAAAAAGCATGCACTTTCTTTTGGTTGTGTCCAGAGCATGTGTTTGCAAATAACTCCAAGTGCATTCCTCAAGTTGCTCTGAGCTTTAGATTATGCTGGGTTTACCTCATCAGGACATCTGAGCTCCATGTCAGGTAAGCTGTCAGTCAAACCTAAATACATTAATTAGCAAATCAAACTGCTCTCTGGCCAGGTATTTCTGCCCTGAAGGGGTTCTTTTTGGATACAAAAGCCCACTTCTGATTCTAAAAGCAACTTGAAACAACCACTCTGAATTATTTGCAAACCCTGATTGTGCCCATGTTTGTTGTATTGCGCTGAATTTATAAATAGGCCATTTTCTTTCGTCTTCTTGTCCTGCCTTCTTTTTCATTTTCCCCCATCCTTTTGTCCTCTGTTCGGCTTTCAGTCCTGGTTCTTTGTTCCAGTCAGTCCAAACTTTTTATAAATCTGTTTTATTCTCACACATCTTGTTTCAGCAGTCACTGAATTCAAGTCTCTTGTGTGCCTTAAATTTGATTTAATTAGTGTCATATATGTGATATTCCAGATTTCCCATACTAAACTGGTGGTGGTGGGGGGGTGTCTCCTTGGCCTTAGTGTACATTACATCCCACATTAACATCTAAAAAAAAAGTTGCTTTTCCTCGGCCTCAAAGTAGGTAAATATTTGGGAGAGGGAGGGGTTGGGATAATAGCTTGACTGATTATTGGAGTATTAATTTCCAGTTTCTGACAGTCTTATTGTGACCACATGACTCAGTTGGTCGCAACAACAACAATGGAGCCCTCGTCCGCCTCTTCATCTTTCTCTTCCAACGACTGAACGACGCAGGGCGTGACGTCAAATGGTATTCTCTCTGCGACGGGTTCGGTGGTCTGTGCTGGTAGTCCGGGGCTTGAACCTCTGGTTGAAGGGGCGTCCTCCCTCAGCGGGGATGGAGTCAAAGAGCACGGCTCTGGCTCCAAAGTTAATGTTACCTCTTCTACCTGTGAAGGCAGGAAAGAGAGAGAGCCTTTAAAACATCATCTGAATTGTTACTGAATTGTTAGCTCTGTTATTCCTTCTTTAATAAGAAAAGTGCTTACATGTTGTCCTTACTGATGAGATCTAAATTTTGTTATCTTTCTAATTAATTACCTTCTGTAAAATCTCTTTGAGGCAATAGAACCAATAGAGCTTGGCTGTTCAAGATGAAATAAGACAAAGACTGATAAAAGATAGACACTGCCACCATGACGTCACCCAACAGTTTCTCAAGTCCCATTGTGAAGCTTCCATTTTGGCATTTTGGTCATTGTCGTCTTTGAGCTTTGAACCAATAGTAAATAATAATAACAGTATAACTGTTTTTATTATTTCAGTTATAATAATAGTTGTTATAAAGGGGGAAGTCCATCCATCCATTTTCTTCCGCTCATCCTATTCACGGATGGGGGCTGGAGCCTATCCCATCTGCCATAGGGCGATGGGATATTTTCCAGAGACAGAGACCCTGGACAGGTCACCAGTCTGTCGCAGGGCTAACACAGAGAGACAGACAACCATTCACACTCACAGTCACACCTACGGCCAATTTAGAATTACCAATTAACCTAACCCCACTAACTGCAATTGTTTTTTTGGGGTTTTTTTTGTGCATGCAGTCTGTAGGAACTGATCAACCTCTGTGGCTGAAAAATGAAGCCAGAACAAAGTGCTTAAACTGCAGCTCATCATGTGACCACTTGAGTCAATCCCCATAGGCTGCCATGTTACAATGCCCAACAGCCTGGTACAAAACATGGTCTTAGTCTCTGTGGATAGTTTTCCCTTGTATAACAACTGGGTGATTTTTTTTCATAACTCATCGGTTCTTGTCAAGTGTTAAAGTCAAGACTGCTTTGATTATCTGATATGCTGGCAGCTGATAGGTGTGTCTGTGTGATGCAATGTACAGTTTATGAGTGCAGTTTGCTAAGCAAGCTATCTAGTCTTAGCTGATAACTTAGCACTCCACACTGCTGTCCAAATATTAAAAAAAAAAAAAGAAAAGAAAAGAAAAGAAAAAAAATCCAAAACAGCTTGGTGGTGGCCAAAATGCCAACGTTCAGGCTTCAGAAGTCCAAAAAGCAATGGGTGACATCATGGTGGCCACCTCGATCTTTTACACACAGTTTATGATTTTTAACATGGGAGTCTGTGGGGACTGACTCACTTTTGGAACCATCCTCCAGTGGCCATTTGAGGAACTGCAGTAAAGTTGGTGTCATTTTTCAGCATTTTCCATTTTGGGACAGATTTTATGGTTTCTACCTCACCTTCGTTAGCTCCTCCTCTTCCTCTTCATGCTGTTCAGGGAAGTCTTCAGACTCGGGCTCCGGCTCCTCTCCGACCGTCTCCACCACGCCTCCGACCATTTCAGCCATCTGCGCATTCAGCTGCCCAACGATCTCCACCTGCAACCAGTCAAGTTTGCTGATTCAATGGCTTGTTGCACTGACTTTAAACTGGAAAGGGATTCAACAGGTTACTGGCATTTTAATACGTAATTTAATCATGGACTGACATTCATCCTTCACTTGAGCTCCTCAAATCCCTAATAACAGGCAACATAAAAACACAAATAAAAAAGAAGAAAGGAAGATGGGTCAAGCAGATTATGAGCTCTCCTGACCCGATCCAGCACGGTTTTCCTTTTTTTCCTTTCCTTTTCCTTTGCAGGAGGTCAAAGAGCAAAGATATACACTTAGGTAGGTGCAACAGATACAGATGCTGAATCCAAATGCCGAAACTTGCGGACCTTGTGGCATGCCACTCTGATGACCAGGCTGATTTACAGATGTCTGTTTTCAAAATTCATCAAATCCACTTCAGGCAGTCATGCTGAGTGCTCCATGCAGACCTCCAGCCTGTCTCCTACCTTGCAGACTTCCCTGGCAGTTCATCTTTCACTGCACTACAGATGTGTATAAATAGGCCTGGTGATATAAACAAAGCCAGATTCATAAGACAAAGAATCAGCACATATCAAAATTAAGCATGAAAAAACACAAACAAATAATACTAGCATTCAACCTTTACCTTTAAATGGGACCAAAAATCATAAACCTTAGCTTCCAGCAGAAACATGCTGTCATGATGACTGTATTGTCTCAGTCACTCTGTAATAGTGACAGAAGACAGTCCTATCCTTGTGACTGCATATATAGTCACGCACCCCGTGTCCTTGCAAACTGTCATAGCTGCTCTGTCAGAACATATTAAACCACCATCGTGTCCGCAAGCTCTGTAATCCGATCATTTGGATTCAGCAGGCGAGCGCCTACCTGATGTGCTTCAACCTGCGCTGCTCCCCACAGGTCAGCTAGCCGAGGGTGAGCGGGAGGACCGAGGCTGTGGATGGTGCTGTTGGGAGTGGCTTGGAGGGAATGGGAGGCACTGTGTAGCCTGTGCTCCATAGACTGCAAAGAGAAAAAAAAAAAACAACCAAAAAAAAAACAGTAAGAAAGAATATTCAGGATTTGGCTGTTAATATGTACCTCAGATCAACAATCTCTCTGCTAGTGGCCACTTATTTTTTAAACTTTTGTTTTTCTCTGGAAAAATAAAATTGCCTCCCACTGGGAATTCAAAAACACCCTCAACCAACTGCTCTTGACATTTGAATAATGGACAATGCGGTACTGTAACACACACATTTCAGCTATTTTAAAAGCCTCATTATAGCCAAACAAAAGACAATGCTGCTTTATTCTTCCAACATTTATCCCAGGGGCTTGTGCAGGAGGAGCAGGACATGTATTCAAATATTTTTCACTTTCTTCTAGTTTTACTTCTACTTTTAAAACCTCTTTAAATTATGAGTCAGGGAGGCTGCTGCAGGGAACAGTGGGGAAATGTCTTGACTGGAAGAGTTTATTCTAAATGCAATACGTTCAATAGTCTCCTTCTCCAGGGAAGCCATATAATAGACACGGTAAAGCTAACAAGCTCATTTCCATTGTGGTCTCGGATCAGTACACCTTTTCTAAGACACAGTCCCTGACCTTTTCAAGTATGTATTTCATAACTCACAGTTATTTAATGAGCTCTGAGAATGCACCAATGCAAGAGCAGCCAACGAAGTCTCGGGGTGTCACAGTTCATCATGACTCACTTCATTTGCAGAAAACCTTCCAGCAGACTGAGAGCTGAAAGTCAGCAGCTGATTTACATCAATAACATTCAAACTGTCTGCATAAAATGAAGCCATAAAAACCTTAAACAAGGTTAGCAGATACAAATGCTGTTAGGCCAGAAACATGTATAGATTTAATAAGACAGTAGACCTGAGGCTGTATGCTTGTATTATTTATATTGTATTGTGTTGGTGTCAGAGTTATCTGTAAAGGTGCTTTGAATCAGCCATGTGGTATTTGTGTTTTCTGTTTTGAGTCTCTCCTACCAGGAGCTGCTGCTGTCACAGTAAAGTCTCATCACACAGCTAAACATTGTTGCTTAAAATGGTGAAATCTTTTCTTCAGGTTGAAAAAGTTAAAGTTCAGCGATCATGAACTTCTTTCCTCTACATTACAGATAAAAGACGAATGCAGCCTCCGGGTCTGAAAAGCCAACCTGCATTCTTTCTAATGGCCACCAAGGGGCCGACTTCTCTATGTGCAAAACTGAGTCCAATTGCATAGAGGTTTTTGGGAAAATGGCCCTGCTTCTTACTTCATTTATGACCTCAGTAAATGCTTTTCTGATGGGTTTATATTATGAATCACTAGTTTCAAGTCCTATGTAATATAACACGACATTCATTTTGTCATTCAAGCTATGGCCCTATTTAGATTAAAATAGTTGATAAACCAGGGTACGATTACGGGTGTGGTTAACTTGTGATTGACAAGTTATTGCCATATGAGCATGAAGTGTCCTCTGTTTCTTTTTTTGTCTGTTCCACACCTTGTTTGTTAAATCTATTTTCAAAACACCAAGCTGGTGATGATCAAAAAGCTAAACTAAGGCTTGAAAATGGGGCTGTACTAACCAATGCGTCACTTAACAGTGGCTACATCCATGTTTTATGTATGTTCTTTCCCTGGTGCTGATATCTCTGGTGCATCTGCTGCTGTGTTTACATTGAAAAGCAATGCCTTTATAAAATCACTTTAAAGAGGAGCAATTATGTTGCTCCTCTTTAACAGACCTGCTGTTGTTGTTGGTACTGCAGAAGCTGTTGCTGCTGGTAGTGATGAAGCTGTTGGAGCTGTTGGAGCTGACTCTGCTGCTGCAGGGAGAGTTGAACATGGTGCTGCTGAAGGTAACTGCCTACTGTCCCCTCGTACCCCTCACCAGGTGTGCCTCCTGTTCCATTGCTGCCACCTGCAACAGCGACAAGACACTCAGTGCGCAGTGCTCAGAGACACAGTCTGGTACTTAAAGCCTGTAACAGAGAATAATAAATCATCACCAGCAGCCATGATGTAGGAGCCTGCAGCAGGCGAGGCCATGCCTGAGGGCTGGCTGGTGATTGGGTCCCAGGCGTCAGAAGAAGACAGGCAGTACAGGCCCTGTGAGACGTAGGTGTGAGGCCAGACATCCGCAGAGGAGTGATGGAGCACCTGGTCTGCACAGGGAAGCACAGACAGATGGTAGGCGTAATAGAGGAAAACAGACAGAGAGAGAAGACGATGCAAGGGTGGACAAGTAGGGATAAATCCCTTAATGGACAGAGAAAAAGCAAGACTTAGCTGGAGGATTGGTAGGAACTTTCAGTACCTTGCAGTACATTTGAGTTTTCAAAAGTCAAAGTTTAGCAGTTAGATTGATATGGAGTAAAAAGTGTTTTAATAAGTGTTTAAAAAGTGTTTCAATAGCTTGTAGAACGACCTTTAGTGGCAATAACTTGAAGTGATCGTTTTCTGTACGACCTTATCAGTCTCTTACATCGTTGTGGGTGAATTTTGGCCCACTCTGCTTTACAACATTGCTTCAGTTCTTTGAGGTTTGCAGGCATTCATTTATGCTTTCTTAAGGTCCCACCACAGCATTTCAATCGGGTTGAGGTCAAGACTTTGACTGAGCTATTGCAACACCTTGATTCTTTTCTTTTTCGGCACTTCTGTTGTAGATTTGTTGGTGTGCTCTGGATCATTGTCCTGCTGCATGACTCAGTTTTACCAAGCTTTAGCTGTCAGACAGATAGCCTCACATTTAACTGTAGAATACTTGGGTATACAGGGGAGCTCATGGTCGACTCAATGACTGCAAAGTGCCCAGGTCCAAAACAAGCCCAAATCCTCACCCCTCCACCACTGTACTGACAGTTGTTATGAGGTGTTTGTGCTGATATGCTGCATTTGGTTTTTGCCAAATGTGGTGCTATGCATTACGGCCAAACATCTCCACTTTGATCTAATCTGTCCAATGGACATTGTTCAGGAAGTCTTGTGCTTTGTTCAGATGCAACTTTGCAAACCTAAGCCATGCTGCTGTGTTTTTTTTTTAGAGAAAAGAGGCTTTCTTCTGGCAACACTTCCAAACAAACCATACTTGTTCAGTTTTTTTCTTATTGTACTGTCATGGACTTTAACATTTAACGTGCTAACTGAGGCCTGTAGAGTCTGAGGTGTAGCTCTTGGGCCTTTTGTAATTTCTCTGAGCGTTGCACAGTCTGACCTTGGGCTGAATTTGCTGGGATGTCCGCTGCTGGGAAGATTGTGGCATTGTGTTAATACATACCTGAATGCTCCAGACCAGCAAACTGCCAAAACTTGCTTTTACTGCTTTTATAGAGGTGGTCACACTTGCTGATGATCAATTAATCACGCATATTTGATTAGCAGCACCTGGCTGCTACTTACCCTCTTAATTCCTATGGGAACCGTAATAGTGTAGTTAATTTTTCACAGGACTACATTGAGTCCTACTACATAGATTTCAGTTACAAATTAATTCTCTAAAGATCATTTTCTCCCAAACAGACAAACAGAGCATGTCTGACCATTTTTAGTGAGACAGAAGCTAAATATACATAAATTAAAACTCTGAACTGTTTTAGCCACGAGTAGCATAGTTTAAGGGAAAGTTCACCCTGAAATCAAATTTATGACCCAGTTACTCAAAAAAATCTACAAACCTTCTTGTAATGCATGTCATCCACCAGCCAAAAGAAACATACAGCTAGCTAACATTACAGCTCAGCTGAAGACGGTGCCTTTAGTGTTTATTTAGGTTAATGTTAGCGGTAGAAGCATGCTTCCTTCTATAAAGTGATAGGGTTTGTGGGTACAGTTTGGTGGAAAGAAAAAAGTTCCTATATCAAACAAAGCACTACAGACCAGAAGAAAAATATGTCATTATTGATTTTGGGGTGAACTGTCCCTTTTAAAATGCTCCTCTACAGTCACACACCGGGTTAAACCTGACCTCAGCCAAAAGCGACATACTGTAATAACTTTAATAGCAGTATGATTAGCTTATCTGCAGAGCAGAGCCATGGAGGGACAGAGCGCTGTGGAGGAGAAACATCCCCTCAGTCCTAATGCGGATATGAAGTAGCTGTTTAATCGTTGCTGTGTGTGTATCCACTGCACATGTGTGTATGCTGATGTTGCATGGTAGATAACTGAGCAGAGCCCATATGGTGGTGTTAATGAGAGCAGGGCTAAGTCCTTGTGCTAACCTACAGGTTCCCTCGGGGTCTGAACAGCGCTCTGCTTTACTAACCACCAGCGAGAACAAAGAAAGAAACGGTTTACATTGTTACTCTGTGTACGGGTGAATGTTAAAGCTTACAAATTATTGTTAGTTTATTTGATAGCAGCCAAAAAATATAGGAAAATAGCCACAGAATTGGCTGTTTTGTTTGGATTTTTATGAGAATATATGGTCGCTCCTCTGAGGCCAGAATGGGTTTTCTAATTCCGCTTGAGCAAATTGCTCTCTTCCCTTCTTTATCATCCAGCTGAACTAATGTCTTACCACCTGAGGCTTAAACCACAAATCAGGATATGAGTTTGCCACCAGTTTTTCTTTAATTAAACCAAGTGCAAAAGTTAAATCCTCTCAAATTTTCATGCAGTTTATTTCCTTATTTGTTGCACACAGCTCTTTTCTTACACAAGCAGAGATGAAACCCTATCAGAATGTGCTCTGATATTTCAGAACTGGCAGGCTGTCATCAGGATTTGTCATTTGGAAGTTATTGAGTAAGTGCCCGGTACAAGTGAAAGGCAGACATGCGCAGCTGTGTGCCTGCCCTCCAAAAGTCCTTTGCAGCTGGTTTGGAGAATAACTGACAGGGCTGTTTTTTTTTTAAGTTGAAACAGGACTCACATCTGTGTAGATCAGAAAGAGTTCACTGTGTGGTCCAAAGACATATGAGTGAGTAGGAGACATGGTTGAAACTCAGAGAAAATATAGAGTCTGTGTTATGCTTTAACTGTGTTGGAGATTTAGACATGTGGGCTTCAGTTAGTTAAATTAACACAAACTCCCTATATTTAACTCTTAGCTCCTCTCAGTGGTTACACATATTGTGCCATCAACATAATAGAGTCAAACCAAATACAGCACTATAACACCTAATAGTTCGAAGATTTAAACTGCTATAATTCCAGTGGTTTCCACAGATTCCGATTCTAGTTCTGGTAGGGTTGGAATTTGCAAGGACCAGGGCTTGAAATTCATGTTTTAAAATTGGGAAAAATTCTTCTTAAATGTTTCCCACAGGTGGGATTAATACAGTTTGGGGGGATTCCACTTGGAAGCTTAACTACAGGTTTTAGATGGTCCTGTTTAAACCTCAGATTGTGTTTCATCATTCTTCTCCAACTACAGTGTTACATAATTTCTGCTCTGCTTCTCTTTGTTTTGGTGGCTTTTTCTTCTCTTGTCTCCACATCAGCCCCTCTGGACCTTACATTTTACAAAACATCATTTCATAGTTGTAAGCAGCTGAGCAGTTGAGCCACACATTCTGAGCCAGTTTGCCTGAAACTCGTCTTTGGACTGTTGCTTTACTTTTATAACATAAGAGTTACATGGATCCTGAGGATTAATGTTTTTAACATTAACTTCACTGGAACTGCTGTTGCACTTCCTGTGTGGAAGCCTGTCTATGTACGCTTGCCAGACTTAACATAACAGCAGAGGGAGCTCGTAGTGTTTGAGTAACGAGGAGAGAGAACACCAAGTGTTATCCAGGTCAGATGTCAGTCCACCTTTGCAGCACCGGTCCAAACTCTGGGCTGAGCATTGTTCGATTGATGCACTTTAAAAGTGCTAGATTTGCAGAAATCAGTAAAATTATGCAGAATACCCACAATCCTGAAATTCAGGCTTTGAGGTGCATATGTGCATATTTGTATATGCCGTGAAAGGTGTAATCTTGTTTATAGGGAGCTCCTCTGCAAATATTTTATCTATCAAATTGTTACAAATAAATAAAGAATATAGTCAGCTGCCTCTCCAGTGAGGAACTAAAACTTCACCGTCTCTTGGACTACAGCGATGGTAGTTCTACTCTGCACCTTCAGTGAGCTTGGTGTAACAATCGTGTTCTGACTGGAGTCGAGTTGCAATCTGTCCAATAGCGGGATGAGATCCTCTCTGGAGAGGTGCAACAGCGACTGGTCAGTCTACTGGGGCTACCTGATAAACAGCGACTGAATGCTGGACAAAAATGAAAAAAAAATTTAAAAAAAGCTAAAATGAGTCACCAAATATAATTAGGTGGCTATCCACTGACCTCTGCTGGTGATGCTCTCCTGGTTGACCTCACTCAGGTGGGCGACGCTGCCCTGGTTGGAGCCAGCTCCCATACTCTCCCCGTCCATCGAGTTCCAACCAAACAGAGTCGCCTCAGAGATTGCAAACTGCTGCATAATGCCTGAAAGTGGAGAAAAAAGTAGCATCAATGCTAGCTGATATACAGCAGTGTTTGTATTAACAAATACTGTTCTTATTAACAGCATGTAACAAGAATAAAAAGATCCCCTAACTCGCTAAAACATAATTAGAGATGGAAGGCATGAAACAAATCCCAGTCCCTGCTCTGGTACTACATACACATGTTAATTACTGATACAAACAAAGGAGGCAACAATAGTCATTAATATGGATAAACAGCAGGTTTGTTTTCGATTGGAGGAGAATAATAAGTGTTTATTTCAAGTGGGAAAAGTGTACTTGCTATAGACAAATAAATGTGTGTAAATAACACCGAAGTTATTAGAGTAGTGTTCAAAGAAAGTGCATCACCCCATTTTCAGCTGTTATAAGTGAGCTCTGCGAGGGTTGTGGTCATCAATTACTCCAGGGCCAGTGACAGTTCAGCTAAATATTAGCTGTTACCTGATGAACATTTAATTGAATTTTTCTAAAGCAACACAAGGCCTTCTGATAACATTTCAGACATAATTTTTAAGTTTACCAAAAAGCAGTGATGGTCTGAGAGCAGCTGCTAAAGATTTGTAAAGTTTTTCTTAACTATTTAAAAATATCTTTTGTATTTATTTGTGATGCTAACCATTACTCTAATATAGCATCTAAAAAAAAAGGTTAGAAATATAGATTGTAAATAAAAGATGGACGAGTCCCATGTCAAAGCCTTGACTAGAGAATTGTGGCTGTTGCCATCTTACTTTTTTGAAACAAACCTCAAACAGTAGCAACTTATCAATTACAATAGTCACAACCTAAGTTATGGCCAGAAGTACTGCTTTCCCACAGATGTCTTTAGGACTGAAAGTCTGGTAGCCATTAGAAAGAATGCAAGTTTAAGACACTTTTACGTTGGCTTCACTTTTGAGATCTGGAAACTATGTCCATCTTTTATACTGTCTATGCTATTTACTAACTTTTTTTTTTTTAACTATTAGTTTACCATTTATTACTGATTGTTACTATAAAGTTGAACTTTTTAATTTGATACTCATCATACTCACACTAGAGTCAAAACAGGATAGCAACTGTGACTTGCAACTCGGAAAAATCAGAGGTTGCCAGGTGATTGCATTGAATTTTTTCGCATTCGCTGACCAATTGCAAGTAGTTGCAGTGACCAGTTGGTCATCCAGAGGTTGAGTGTGCAACCCCCTCAACCTCTAGGCGATCACTTTCGATGGCAAGATAATTGGACAGGTCCCTTAGTAGGAGGCAACCTCTCTCTAAACAATCACAGTCTGACTTGGACCGACTGCAGTCACTCTCAGATAGATCTTTGCAATTATTTGCAGAGATTTGCAAATAATTGCCCTCTAATTTATAAATGTAGACAGATACAACCGATCTGAGTCAGTCTGCGCTGATAAGCGCAACTCATGTCTTTGCAATAGGGGACTCAACTCAAACCGCTTGCTGGCTGGTTGAATTCTGCTTATACTCCTATACAGCCCTGGAAAAAATTAAGAGACCACTGCAAATTTTTCAGAAATCAGCATATCTACATATATGACAGTCATTCCATTCCAGTATCTCTTGAATTCCAACACAAGCACACCTGTTTCTACCTAATAAGGTACTGATGAGGTGATCACCAAATTTTATTTAACGAGGAAAAGTATAAAAACCATTGCTGTGGTCATCACTATCCTCTTACAATAGGACCAACTGGATGGCAAAAACAGTGCTAGTAGTACATCAAAAGTAACTGGAATAAATAAAATAACTATTGACCATGCCAAAAGAAATGAAAAGAAAAGTTTTGTGTGAGGAAAAGAAGGGTTCAATTCTGGCTTTACTGGCAGAGGGATACAGTGAGCATCGGGTTGCTTCCATCCTTAAAATTTCTAAGACGGCGGTTCATAAGAACAAGGTCAAGCAGCAGA
>VUQI01028581.1:0-20037 GCA_015106735.1 Paratilapia polleni | reverse complement strand
GAGGATCGGTGATGATCTGGACATTTTACTCAAACATATACCTATAAATAGCAAAATCAGAGAAACTGATAATTTTGGAGTGGTCTCTTAATTTTTTCCAGAGGTGTATGCTTTCTGACTGAGTAAAGGGTGAGTAGATGGTATTTTTTTTCTCACATTTGGGTCATTTGCCCACTCCCCTTTGGAAAAACATCAAAGAAGCAGTGGACTTTTATTTAAAAAAAATTGCTCTTGTTTTATATAGATGCAACAATGCCTCTGAGAAGGGTGGGTCTTTTCTTACTCCCAGATATTAGTATGAATTGTGAGCTAATGCAGCTTTTGTGGAAAATGTACTTATCACCATCACACACACACACACAGAGTGTCTTGATACCAGTCAGTACATAGCATGTCCTCCTAACATCTGGAGCCTTGCACATGCAGGCACGTTGGGTAAAAAGAAAGATGACGAGAGGTCTAATTTTGGCCCTTCTCGTGCCATAGGTTAACCACTGTTAAAGCAAAATTTACCCAAACATATATACAAAAATTTCTTTAATGTAAAAATAATAATAATAATAAGGCAAGTTGGTTGGGAAGATCACAGTCACACACATAAATTCAGAAACAGCAAAAGTAATATTCTAAATATCCTTCAAAGGTCTACCTGACGTCTGCAAGAGGTAGCAACAAAAGACACAAAAACAAAAAACCCCAAGAAAGTGGCTCACATGCTGGTTATTAGTTCCAACTTGTCCTGTCAACCTCTCCTCCCTCAACACATAGTGTAAATGGACTGGTACTTATATAGCGCTTTTCTACTCAGTTTCTGTGTACTCAAAGCGCTTTACACTACAGGCCACATTCACCCAGTCACACATACATTCATACAGCACTTTTATCTACACTTAAGTGCTTACTAACATTCACACACACTCACACTCCGATGAATGCATCGGGAGCAACGTGGGGTTCAGTATCTTGCCCAAGGATACTTCGGCATGCAGACTAGGGGAGCCAGGAATCGAACCACTGACCTTCCGATTAGTAGACGACTCGCTCTACCTCCTGAGCCACAGCCGCCCACAAGACACAAGACACAAGACAGGTGTACGAGACACCTGTCTTTTATGAAAGTCACTAATCCATGTTTCTCCTTACCAGCAGGTTTAAATGTCTCCAGAGCACTGGCTTACAATCAGTCAGTAACATGTGTTTCCTGAACTCAGTTAGAGAGCGATTTCTTTCTGCGGCAACATGTTGTTGGTGATCATTTTTCATAGACTGACCAACAGTTGAGCTGTTGTGAAGTGGCCATTTTCCTTCCTAATACACATCCATGAAATATGTCGGACGTCTTCATCTATACTTTAAAGTATGATTTGAACCGTGTGTGCATTAGCTCTCTGTGTTTGGAGTTCACATTGCTCCATACATGTGGAGCAGCAATATAAAAACACAAGCTGATTTAAAAACTACCTTGATGAGCCATACTTAAAAGATTTTGTATTTATACTATATAAATAACCACAGTCATATCAAATTCAGGATTTTAATGGTGGAGTCTCCTAAATTTGTATTCTGCTTCAGATTTTAGATAACTGCCCAGTGCATGGTGGGATTAGGGTACAGCCACTCTGTAATCATGAAAAGCAAAACTGGCTATACAGATTGGATAGAAGAAAGATAAATGACCCTAGAGGCAAGATAGGAATTTTCACCATCATTTAGGCTCATATTTCATATTTCTCATCTTTTCAGTGATTGTCAAAATACATTTCAGGCTTCAGAAGCGAGGATACAAGAAAATTGAAACATTCTCTATCCTTCTTTAAAACTGACTTAATAATATAAGATTGATAATATAATATTCAATATAATAGTCACACTCACCTGATGGATGTATTGAAGCAGTAATTGGTTATTTTTGCTGGGCAGCTCTGTATGTTTAAAGTGTTTAACACATTGCCAACTTGTTTGAGTGATTATAGTAAAGTCAGCAAATACTCTGTGGAATCACATGGCCTGCAAATGACTCACTGTGCATCTGGTTTTCACTCTCTCTTACAGTCTCCTGCTGTGAAGGAGGTGCTGAAAGATCAAGATGGCAGAAAAGGCCTGATTGCAGCCATCTGTGCAGGTACAGTTTGTGAAAACAACAGTCATAATTATAGTAGAGTATAGTAGAGATGTCTTTCTCTCTATGGGTTAAAGCTTAAACAGGCAATAGGCCAATATTTTACTTTAACTAATCAATAAAAATTAAATGTTGATTGCACATTCTGGTGGCTTTAGAATGATGATACCATTCGCCTTTAGATTGATTGGTTCAAAGCCTCACTTTCACTTTGCAATTCTGTAAAAAACATCAACCAAAACAGGACAAGGACAGAATTTTTGCTAAATCGTGGAACAACAAGAGTAACTCTGGAATTTCTCCATAGCAAGAAGAAAGTCTTGTTGTAGGAAGAGGCAAAGAAGGTGCAAAGGGAGAGTGGTAGAAACGGATAGAGATAACTGAGAGACTTCAGAGCATACAAAAGCAGCATCAAGTTGGCATTACTTCTGTTAGACCAGTAAAGTAATGACTAGCAATGACATGGCAACAGAGACCATAGAAAGCCAATGACATTCAGCGACTTGAGGCAAAATAACCGCTGGCATCGCCGAGTGGGTGGTACCAAGTTAAACTTTTCTCAAGGCGAGAGATTGAAGCGACTACCAGTGAGAGTGAAGGATACCACTGGTTGACATATGACGGGGTGATAAATACATTAGAGGGAACCGGAGCCTGGAATGTCCACTGGCGAATAACCCTCAGCTCCAAAGCGATGCATGAGTGAATCGTTTCCTGTGTTGACGCCCCTTAACGAACATAACCCGCCTGCTTATTAGCAAATGCATGTTATAAAACGGAAAGCAATCCAGGCTTTGCAACAGCGTTAGGGGTGGAGGGATTTTGTCTTTCGCTACTTTGACTATGTTGTGGCCTTAAACTTGATCATGTTGTTGTGTTTATTCTGTTGTTGTACAAAATTACATCCTCATAAGTAATTGAGCAAAGAATACTGATCAGTTTGACAATAGAGCTATATAAATTGATAAACATGTAAAATTGTCAACTAGAAGCAGCAGTAAACCATATAGATATTCTGGTTTAGATGCATTAAGTTAATTTCGTGCTTGTAAATGGGATTTGGAAATGATAGATCTTGAGCAGAAAAAATATTTTAGTAACTGGATTTAGCCTAAAAAGAGCATGCATCTCATCCACATTTTGAAAAATATACACCACTTATGAATATCATGCTCCATTAATTTATGGTAATTTATGAACCCCATTCCCATTTGAAGCAAAATGGTGAAGGTTTGATTAATAAGTGTCCCCAAGTGCACCCACAAGTGGTGACATTTTATTTGACAGAAGAAAGGACACAGGAAGGACATTTTGAACAGGGACAGGGGACCAATGCGGCAAAGTGGATTGAAGGGTGTCCTAGAAATGACTGAAATCCTCACAGGAATACACAGTTTAATGAACCTGCCAGCAAGGGGGCCAGTTGCAAGACTTATTATTCTTCCATAACATGAAAGCTATTATCTTAACACACAAAAAAGTTAATTATTAAAAAAATGTGATGGAAAATTAGAATAGTAATGAGAAAAAAAAACTTTTATTTTGAGCTAATGCTTGACACATGCATGTAAGAGATGTCCACGGATATAAATAGACAATTTTCAGGATTCATCCAATGATAGAAAGATGACCATCATCATCATCCCCGCCCTTTTCTCTGCCTTGCAGTTTCTGACTCTGCTTCTCAGAAGGTCTCTCTCCCTCCCAGACTGCCGTCCTCTGGGTGGGGACTAACTGTAACAGGAGTAGCTTGGCTTTAACTGGCAGACTGCTGTTTTGCCAGTGGAAAGTGTAATCTTTAGACTGCATGGGAAGGCAGCCAAGGAACATAATCAATAACTTTCTATTTATTAACAGTTTTTGGATGAGCTCACTGCAGTGCTAGGGCATTACCAAAGTTAATGCAGCAGCAGTCAATATCTTCAGCCTCTCCTTTTTTCTTTTTTTTTTTTCCCCTTCTCAATGTGGCACAAAGTCTTTGGGGAGAGGCTGAAACCATATACTGCATGTGGGTATTCTTAGAAACAATGGTACAGTTGAGGACACCTTTAGGACACAGTGTTATGGTCAGATATTTTGTATGTGTCAATTTATTATTATCTGAAATCCATAATGTAAAATGCATCATTTTGTGCTTTTGTATTTTCTTGCACTGTAAAAACTTTGTGTTCAACTTGAAAGGATGCAGGGTTTTGCCTCATTTACCCTTGACTCAGTTGCATTCTTTTAACTGCATAAAGATGAAAACCAGGACTGACACAAGCAGCAGAACATGTTCTTTAGTGTCACTTTCTAACAGGAAGCTGTTAAATGAACCTTACACAGCTTTGCCCTTTTGCAGGTCCTACTGCTCTTCTGGCACACGGGATTGGCTTCGGCAGTACAGTCACTACACATCCTGCCATGAAGGAGAAGATGATGGCTGGAGGTAAAAAAACAAAAAAAAACAAAGCAAAAAACAAAACTGACTCCATGTAGAGCTAGTGGCTTTTGATATTTACTGCTGAAACTCAGAACAGGAGGAGCTGTGTGTATTTGTAGAGGGCAGCAGATGGTGCTGTACTAGCTCTTTCTTGCCTGTAGAGAATCATGTCACTCTGCAGTAGGAGAGCACACCACTCAGAGGTGAAAAGCGATGCACGAATTTGACAGAACATACTACAAATGGCTCAGCTGAAATGGTGATGGGTTATCCATGTGCGCTTGTAGCATACTGTAATGTCATGACTTTCAGTTTGTAGCTTAAAGCTGTCATATTGTCATAATACTTATGGTGTTGGTCTTTCTTTTTTTAGACCACTATAAATATTCAGAGGCTCGAGTACAGAAGGATGGACATTACATCACCAGCCGTGGGCCAGGAACGAGTTTCGAGTTTGCCCTGATGATTGTAGAGGAACTTATGGGGGCTGAGGTTGCAGCTCAAGTCAAGGCTCCTCTTATTATGAAAGACTGAGTGTAGCTATGTTCACTTACAAACCTACAAGCAGCACAGCCCCCTATAAAAATCTGATATTGCTGAGACCGCTAATCCATTGTGACTGGCACCAAGATTCAGACTTGCAGACAAAACATTCTTTCCAGAGGACATGGTCTCTTTCTGTTGTGACAGGTTATTGTCTTCCTTTGTTTTTCGTAGTTGCCAATGGCACAGCAACGCAATATGGATAACTGCACATGCTGATTTTGTTTTATTGTAGTTTATTTCCACAAATTGTTTTCCCCATTATTTTGATTGCTTCGTTGTAATGCCTGCCATTAAAAGATGCGTGTGACGAATCTCTGCTTGTCTTATTCTATTGTTTATTAATACTAGAGGTCACTCTCACTTGTTTTCACATGTCTGCAGTGCTTGTTGACACCTAAATATAGGCTGTATAATGTAATGTATTGTGAGCGCTGCTTAGAACGCGGGAAGCGGAATCCGAATAGATTGACAGGCGGTCTGGCCAATGAGAAGCCTAGGCCTGAATGCAGTTGTGTTTTATCTGACGAATGGCTGCTCACCCGCAGCCAATAGGGCGGGGCTCTGATGGAGCGCGTGGTAGCTGTGTCAGAGCAACAAAATCCGGAGGGTCTTCACAGTCAAAAAGGAAGAAGAGGATTTCGCCGAAGGTAAGAGCATTTGGGTTTTCTTCTAAGTGTTTTGCGGGTTATTCCGACTTATGTTAACCATAACGTTCTTCTAAAATGTGCTTTGTAAATGTAATCTTTTATTTAATATTGTAAAAGCAGTTTACGCCACGTTAATCACGTTAACTAGCTACTAAGGGTGTCGAAATTAACATTTCTCCGAGACGTTAATTACACAGCAGCAAACCGGACAAGGGTTACATCATTTAAAGAGTGGGTGTTTGCAACTAGAAATCACTTTGTTAGCCGTGATTAGCTTGCTAAGTGTGGTGAGTGGTGAGCCTCGTCAAGTTCGCAGCGATCTATAATGCCATAATGGGTTGACATCAGCGTCTCAAATTGGCCGGGCAGAGTAACGTTTGCCCGAGGTAACGCGTTCACTGCATACTCACGGTGCAGGGATGCATTATGACTTGAACTGAAACCAGAAGAACGTCGTATCTTAACACTGAGAGATCGTTCTGCAGATGTGACCCGACATGGAGACGTCAGCTCCAGAAGCCCTCCATCCTCAGCAGCAGCCGCAGTCAGACTGTGCTGCATACGCTCAGTATAGCTAATGCAATGCGGCAGAGGCCAGGTTGTGCATGTCTTATGATCTAAAGAAACATGACTACAGGAAATCTAATGATCTGTAAATGAAGTTTGCATTGATATTGACCTTTTCACTTATTAGAGTGAGTAGAAAAGCTGCTGGTGGTGTTAAATTTACCTAGAGTACCTACAGCAGCATTTTGCAGCTTGAGTTGGCTTCAGCAAAGATCCTCATTGACAGAGGGCCTGTCAAGATTACACATTCATCATCACTTGGGCTCATAAAACAGGAAGACTGAGAGGTGCTATCTCCATCTAGTTCTTTTTTACATAGCCAGGAAATACAAAGCAAGTTCTCATCTGGTAGACTGCATGTTCAATTGCAGGGGAACTCCCTCTTATACCACTTTCAGGCAGCAGTAATTCTTAGCAAAGCATGCAGAACCGCAGCACAGCAGTCAGAGGTCATCCAAATTGGAGAGCAGTTCGAGTGGCCTTTCATCCACGATTGTACAACCCAACAAGAGTGAAACAAAAAAAGACGGAGGCTTCCTTACCATTACTGTGCATCAAGAGAGATTTGGTTATTGTTAAAATCACATATCAAAATCCACGTCATCAAAAACAGGAGTGTACACCTGTGTCAGGCTGCCCCTCAGCAAGGATTTTTCTAGTAGTCTAGAAGTGGATAGTACGATAAGTTGATTAATAACTGCATGTTTATTATATTGATTAATTTATTTAAAAATACTTTTTAGCGGCATCAGTTTGAGACAAAAGAGACTGTGTTACCATTTGACAGATATCTGCATTTTCCTGTTATTTCCTGTTAGAGTGAGCTAAGTGGCTAACATTAGGCTCCTTACATATTTCAGATAATAAGCCATGTTTGAGGTCTGCAGATGACAGGCAAATGTTTGGCTTCAGAGGTTACATATAACCTTCTCTGGCTTTTTTACCCTGCTGTAATAAGCCCGCAATTTGGATTTCCTTTACTTATGTAATTACTGTCTAATAACAACAGAGACCTGCCGTGTAAGCAATGTCTGTCCATGACTCCATGACTGACTGAGCATTGCAGCTTCCTGTCAAGTTTGAGGGTTTTTTTCTTTCTTTCATTGACTAACATTTATTATGTATAGACTGTTACTACCTGGTTACACTTCCTAAAAGGTTTAGGCCTCAGTCTTCAGGATTTTAGATGGACTATACCATCATGTTGACGCAGCATCATTACATTGTCTGATCTAATTTGTTTTATTTCAGTGTTTCAGAATAAGCCAATTAATGCCAATTAATCCTTACCCCTCCCTGGAAGACAAACATCATTGCTTAAATGGTGTCTTGCTCGCAGTTGTATAGCACAGTCTCATTAATTTTCTGTGTTTTTCAGTGGGGTATTTCTGGAACGTTAACATTTTGCGCTGTTGCACAAAACATGTTAGAATTATTCTGCTTGAGCAGTGGTACAGTAAAGAGCTTCAGGCTTGACTCCCTATTTCTGGATGGGGCAGAGGAGGGCAGGATGGGGGTAGGGTGAGGCTGAAGTCGCTGTGACTGAGTCATTGGTTTAGCTAATGATGCAATTAAAGTACTACACTTTGCATCTCCTGATTAGATCCCCTGCATGCATTGGCCTGCAGACAATGAAGGCTGAATTTGCTTGCCTGAGTTGTTTTCACAGATACATTTCAAAAAGTAATAGGCAATTTTCAAGCAATCAGGGTTTCATCAGACAACCACCGTTTTTACCGTCATCAGCAATAAATGGATAGACTTGGCTCTGGCACTTAACCTCATGTGAAATCTAAATGATAGTTATTGGTGATTGTACAATTTGGGACCACAACAGGTCAGATATTGCTCCATTTTGGAATAAAATGTATATATTATGTATATATGTATTTTATATTAAGTTCTATCTACCTAAATGTGCACAAGTCTGCATGAAAGACATTAAAAAAGTTAAATAATACTGTGCTACTTTGGTTTGCCTTCAGTATATTCAGAAAGACTATAAGAATATATATAGTTATTTTTAGTGACCATTTTACCCCAATTAATTACTCGGGGGGGGATTTGTTTGCCAGTGGCATGGTTTAGAAAACTTACTGTGCTGGCATCTACAAATGTAAAATACAGATATGATTTTTATTCATTCATTTTCAGAAGAAGGTATGAAAAGGTAATTGCATGGATACGCTGGACTTTTTATCTAAACCATTTTCAGAATCAGACGTTAATATCAGACTCTGAACTCTAAACAGGTTTCAGTTCTGTGTGGGGGACCAGCATTCAAGCTTTAAATATTAATAAATGTACATTATTAAGATTTAAATTATTAATAATTATGCAAGTTTTTCTATATTGATGATGGGCATAACTGTTTCTTTAATTTAAGTAATGCAGTATTGTCCAGCATGGCGTCACTGCTGTCTGCCTTGTTTTTCTGGTTGTCCTTATGTCTGGTACAGTTAGCAGAAGTAAATGGGCCTGACCCAGTGTACAAAGGAGGATTCTGAACCAAAACAAGAAAGGTTATTAGCTCACACAGTGTGTTTGCTGTATGAAATATTCTTTGTCTGCTGTATGGTGAACAAACACACAGAAAAGGTCTGATGGTGCAGTCCCATGCTGACTGGCTAGTTGTGGATCAGCTGTGTGCTGTTTCTGAAGTACACTGGCAATGAAGCACAGATCCCTCTGTTAACATAGCACTATCCATTTGCTGAAAGTGCATCCACTTAGGCACAGACAGAACAGCTGACTTATGTATCTGCAGCCCTCACTACATCTTCTGTGCACACCAAGTGTTGCAGATGAGGGGGATAAACCAGGGAGTTTTTTCGTCACTTCCTGCGAGAAGAGAAAGTAACGTATACCAGTGGCAGAGCACTGAATCTTTTCTTAACTGCGTTCACATACAGAAATCAAACACCTGACTTAAATTTGGTTGATCTCTATTCAGGGTCATCTTCTCATGCACCTCTGCACCACTTCCAACTCTGGTGCTATTTTTTTCAGTCTTTCCTTGGAAGCCCCCTTTTGAACCACTTGTACTTGCACATCTGCATTTTCTACACAAACCTCAAACACGCGCAGTGGCTATTCATCAACTTCTGTTTCAAATAGACCCGACTTTCATGTGGAAGGTCATTGTTGGTGATGAGAGCTGGAGCTACAACCCAACAGTTTCTAGCAGCTTCAGGTTAGGAGCCTGACCAGGAGCGTGCTTTCTGTTTGTTTTTTATGACATTCATAGGGGTTATGCACTGTGAATTCGTCACTCAGGGTCAGGCTGTCAGCACAGAGTTCTTCTATAATATCCCGAGGTGCCTGATTCAGCAGAGAAAAACTTAGCTGTGAGCCATGAGATTGTGCTCTGGCAGACATTGAAAAGACAGGAATTTTCTTGGCCACACCAACATATTATTTGCTCACCAACCGCCCAACTCACCAGATATGCCTCACTGTGACTTCATCCAGCACTTTAAAATGAAAATGACGTTGAAAGTTCACAGAGGTAGAAGTGTAAGTGGTCCGAACGGGATTTGCAAGGAGCAATCTAAAAGCAGTCTAAAAATGACCTTGAAGGAGAGATCATCCAAATATATATCAGTTCAGGTTTTTTATTCTCGTGGGTCGATTCCCAGAACGTTTTGATCCCAGCTCGTATGACAAAAATCTTAAAGTTTAATGTTAATGTTTAGTATTTTTCTGTACCATCAAAAGTACAGCTCTGTACTTTAAAAAAAATGGTTTCTCCTCTCCGACTTATGCAGCTCTACCCTCTCTATCCTGTGTCACAGCACCAGTCAAACAATAAATAATATCTCGAAATGTGACGCTATACATTAAATGAATGTTATAATTGCATGGGTGGCAACAGATGACAAAGTTTGTTCATTTGTGGAAGTAGCACACCAAGAAAGAAATCACTTTCTTCAAAGCAGTCAGACTTCTTTGAGAAAAACTAATTTTTAACTCTCAGAACACGGGAGCTATTGTTTTGCTACATTTTTACTCGTTAGTTTGGATCCAAAATAACTCAATCAAAACCCCAAAGTTACACAATAAAACAAAAATAACTAACCCGTCAAGGCAGCAGTAGAACCCCTCTGATTGGAGCATCCATTGTCCCTCGTTGTCCAAGATCGTCAAAGCAGCTGAATGATGTTGCGGTCCACCACAACAACAACTTGTGAGCCAGCCATAGACAGCATAAAATATGGGCGTAGCTTCTGTCAGATCACCCACTGGTTTCTGTAGTCCCATTTCTAGCCTCAAGATGAGCGTTTCTGTTATGTCACTAATTTGGACTTTTGAAACCTGATCTGATGAGAGAGGGGCGAATCTCACTGTGAAACTAATGACTTGTCAATCACAAGTTGTTGGCCAATGAGCATACCTCAGATAATCCTCCTTTCTGAAACTTAGAATGGCCATAATTTACAAAATGGACTTAATATTTTATGTAGTGTGACCCAGAATGAGTGACTGAGCCCATAAAGTCATCAGGAAAGTGTTTACATAGGTCAAGTCCGAGGATCATTTTCCCATGGACTTCTATAGGCCCAGAAGCCTTTTTGCAACATTGGTATCGCCCCCTGGTAGCTATTAAAAAGAATGCAGGTTTAAGGCACTTTCACATTGGCTTCACTAGTCAGACCCAGTTTTTGTTCATCTTTTATACTGTCCATGGAGCCAGCCAGTAGAAATACATGAGTCAGGAAGGGCTAGTTCCCAGTAACTGAACCATCAAAATAAGACCAAGGTGGTTAGCAACTCCAGATCGTGTTAGCCTCTCAAATGAATGAATAAAAAAAAAAAAAAAAAGCTGAAAGGAGTTGCCAGATATTCTCGCCCAAGTAAAGTCTATATGTGGATAACACTGTTCAGTACACACTAACTTTATATAAATGCTTCAAATGAAACTCTAGCGATAGAGTTTGCTAGAGCAATGGAGCCAATCCTTTCATTCCCAGACAGAGCTTTTGTTGTAAAACATTTGCATGCATACCATATGCAGTGACAGTCGGACTCGACTGGGTATGTCTTTTTTTTTACCCTGCATGGTCCTTCCTGGTCTGGGTTTGGGGCACAGCCTTTATTTTGTGTGTCAATTGTGTGTATTAATAGAGACCTAGCTTTTAATTGAATAACGTTTTTTTATTTGAGGAAATATGGAATTATATTATTTACAATTAGAATTAGCATTTGCATTCCTGGAAGACCTTCAAAGTAAACCACTGGTCTACAGTTTTTCTTGTACTACATAAAATTGCTGCTGAAGTAGCTAATGTACTGGAGTCCTAATTACTACTTAAACAGTACAGTTAATGTACTTTTTCGACAAATTAAATTGAATTAGGACTAACCTGCATCAACACTTACCTTTAATATTTTAGTGCAGTGTACTTTTAGTACAGTGTTGTGTGGCTCAAAGTGTTTGTATATTTATGAACGGAAGTGTTATTTTTGACCAGATGTGATGGAAAGACGAGGACTGGATTTTGGACAGCCTCTCTTAATCCCTTGCAAGAACAAAATACAATTTAAACGCATTTCAGTATTTGAACACGCACGGTCCACCTGAGAAATCTTAGTGAAATAGCAGCAAAGAATTGTATTTTTTATTTGACAAGGTTCATAATTAGCTTGCATGTCTGACTCTCTGCTGAATGTGTGAATAACAAGAACTGAACTGCGGGCTTCTCTTAATACAGCTCTTGTACCAGGTGTTGAAATTCTAAGTATCTGAAGTGGACCATGCTTTATTCACCTTATGGGTATCTATTAAAAGAAAACCCTGACATGCCTTCATAAATTGGCCAGTTAAATAAGTATTTCTTGTTTTTCCACACACTGAAGAAACTGTGATGCATTCCAGCCAATATAAAGATTAATGTTGCCTTTTATGTTTGTGAATTGACAATTTGTTGTGCTGACTTCAAGCCTTTTTTTTTTCTCTGTGGTAGCAGAAACATATGGGTTAACATTTCTTAAACTGCCCAGCTGGTAGTAAGGAGGGCAAACACTCACCTGGCATGATCACAGGAGCATCACCCTTTCCTTATGCAGCTGTCTGGCAAAGCTCCAGAGTATCACACAGAGACTACATGCTGACTGCATTAGGCGTATTCATAGCAAGAAGCCAGCCCTTGCAACACCGAGCAAGAACATGAATTTATATGTAGGTAGTTTTAGGCAGTCGTGATTAGCAGTGTGTTTGTTGTTGTTTGTGAAACTGTGCAGAAGGTAGGTTTTGTAATGGGGTCATGTGTGTTTTCTCAGTGCTGGCCCCCTTTTGTAAAAAGGATTAATCTAACATGATTTTTATCAATTTCCCAAAGGGTAATTAATGCTTGAGGGATATTATCTTTTGAGAGTTACTGAGAGCAGATGAAATTTTATTTAGCTGGCAGACACCCCACCATGCTTGGTGTCATGATTGGAGGAGCAAGCCGTGAAGCCATAGTCTGGCTGGAAGCAGAAGTTGGAGATGCCGTGACTGGGCTTAAGCTCAGTGAGAAAGGCCAGGAACAGTGGTGCGCAACAATGAAGCTGTAGCTGTCCCCTCAGGCTCTGGACAACACAAACACATAAACAGGGCAAGGAAAACCTATTAACACATATCTAAAGGAAACTGGTCTGAACATCACACAAACTACAGAGGTAGAACACATATAAGGATATTTAAAATTTCCAGGGATTATAAGTGATTGGAAATCAGATGCCACAAACTAAGCTAGAGAGTGTAAAGTGTCATTGTCAGTCTCATTATGTACTACATTACGCAGTTTTGTTTTCTTGTCTGACTACTCCTCATGTAATTAAAAAATATCAACTGTGCTCTACCTTTAGTTTTTGTATTGTCTAAGCACTAAATCATCTATACACTGATACCATACTGCTAGATATTTCCTTGTCCCAGGAGTCAGAAACACATGGTGGGACTTGAGACGTGTTCCACTCAAACGGCATCATCTCTTAGCCCAACTACCTGCTCAGCCACCTGTTCAGTTACTTGATGCCCAGAGCAATCTGTACAGAAAAAATCTTAACAAAACAGGACATCCCTACCCTGATTATCCTAAACATCATACTAACACTAAGGGCAACTTGGTTGTTAACATCTTCCTTTGACCTTGCTTCCTGACCCCCATCCACTGTGTCTGGCTCCAGAACTCACTCTTTATCTCTCTTTTTTTATGAGTAGTCAGGTAGACAGCTTTATAATGTTGTTTAAACATCAATAACATTAAGTTAAACTTCCATTCCTGCTTTTTGAGAGCAGTGGTTTTATAGCCCATCGATTTTTGCTAGCATTACTTGCAAATACTATCAGCAAGGTGGGATCGGTTTCTCAGAAACTGCACTCATGTACATAATCTTTTAAAATTCACACTATGTTAAAGGAGAGTAGAATAAGCAGCTTGATGCAAACTAGGGTGCGTTAGATTTGATTAACAGTAGTATATATTATAACAGGTTGTTGATTCTTGAAGGGAAGTGATCCCCTGACTTTACCGGTCGTTTCTTAAGGGTTGCAGTGTACAGCTAAGTGATTTCATGATCCGCATATTGGGTGGGTGTTTAGTTGCAAGATATAGTCATGTTTATGTTCTGGTACAGTAAGACAGGGTTTACAAGTGGTTTCTTGATAGAGTCAGCTCTCTAAGCAGTGTTTACTTGTTGTGTGGCCAATTACATTTGAGCCATTTTCATTTGAAACCATAGGCCCCTTAGTGCAAGATAGTAGTGTCTTGTCACTGAATTTAAAATGAATACAAATTTGTCTGCTTTCTCTGACCCACCCTTCTTTCATCATTTACAGCTCACTGTTTCACTGAATGCATGCTTACTCAAATGCTGACAGTGCAAAGGGATTGTGTGTTTGTGTGTGTGTGTGTAGAGGAAGGAGGGAGGGGCATTTCCTTCAACGCATCTGCTCTGCTCAGTGACTCCAAGCTCTCACATTTATTCTGTCTCCTCTCTGTCTCTTTCTTTTTCCTTAGTCTTTCTTCTCTGTCCCTGTTCTGTCTGTCCTTTGTCACTTTTTTTCTGTCTCATGTTCTCATGTCAGACATACACGCTCATATCACTCAGACGCATAATCGTGGTCACACAGGATCTCACATTCACCAGTCTTCTATCATTTCTCCTCCCTCTCCTCGCTCAGCTTTTCTGCTCAGTCTCTTGGATTTTTGGCTGCTGCTCCTCCATCACAGCTACTGTGCATTTACTCCCTGGTTCTGCTTACTGCGTCAGGAATCAGCAACAGACTGAGGTGGGTGTTTTAAGAGCATCATCGCTAGGTCTGAGGCTATACATCTTTGGTATCTCTCTCCCTCTCTCTCTCTTCCTCTCCTCTCACTTTGTTCTGCCAGTGAGAGTCGGGATGATTGTGCTTGTCTGTTCCTACAGGGGAGCAAGTGCTATACTATCTGTATGCACCAGCATTTAAAATTGACACACAATATGCTAGCGAGATAGCATATCTACCTTTTCAGATGTCTGTCTGTTTCAGCTCTGTCAATATGGTTGATAATGCTGCTGCTGTTGCTGCTGCATTGAAAACTGTCTTTGCATACCTTATTATACTGGCATGTATTTTTTCTCTATGTCTCTCTCTCTTCTGTTTCTACTCCATTACTTTCCTTTGTCTGAATGTCATGTTTTATGCATACTCTGTTCTTTTGAATTCTAGACAAAGACTTGGCCATGCTCTAAGATTTATAAAGAACTGCCTTAAAATAGTCAGTGTGAAAGAAATGGGTGCAGGCTTGCACAAAAATACACATGCGCATTCACACTGGAGGTTCGATTCCTCTTCACCTTACCTGCCCTGCTGCTGCTGCAGTTCCATCTGTTGCAGTCGCCACAGCGAGCAACACCCTGAAGCGAGGCTTTAACTGTTCTCGCAGTGTTGTGATGTGAGTTGCTGAGAGGTTGTGACAGTCATCTGTGCCTGGCCGAATGTGTTACCATGTTATTTAAATGTGTGTTTGTGCGTGGGTGTTCATGCTGTGGCTGATTGTTGTGGGCCAGCATCTCTGCATGCCCGTGTGTGTGAGTTTGCACTCGTATACAGTGTGTGTGCTTGCCTGCCCATGGGCTCTGGTCCAACAAGAAAGCACAGGAGAGGCAGGCTGCAGGGTTTCAGTTTGGTGCAGTAAGCTGTTGAATGCTCTGTAACGAGCAGAAAATGCCAGATTCTTGTGGTTGTGTGTCCTTTCACTGGGCAGGTACAGCTGTATTGCAGGAAAGCTTGGCTTTATCTGAAATGTCTGCAGTGCAAATGACTGCAATGTGTCCTTGAGTTGTCTCTTTATTCTTCAAATAAATGCTGTGTGACATCAAGCAACAAAAGAACCGACTGATTAATCTGTGTTTTGCAGAATTGCTTTAATTAGGTGTCATCCTTAATACTTGCTATGCTAGAATAAAAAGGTATCACTGCTTCTCTTATAATGTTCTGCTGTACCTGCAACCTGCTGATTTCAAAGGGAGCTGTTTGGAGTTGCTCTATGAAGAACAAATTAAAGCAGAATCGGATAGATCAAATTCCTGTGAGGTTTGAATGTTTTAGGTAAACACCTGTCCCTATCATCTGTTGTAACTCTATGCCAATGCAGATTATAACATCAGATGTATCAAAGATGCAGAAAAACATGTAAGATCTTCACTGGCTAAAGGTCTGGCAGTGGTCATTGGCAGAACTCTGACATTTCACTCAGCCTTATCACCAGCGTAGGTCCTGACTCTCTACAGTTTTCACATCTTGGTCGGCTGGATGCTCCAGTGGGGGTGTTTTGTAAACTGATCTCAGTAATCATGCTGCAGTTAAGATTTAGCGGCCTGTCTAGCATCATTAGCCCTGTTTTGGAACTCCTACGGGGCGTCACACTCATGCAGACACAGGACCTCAGGAAATTTATCACACGTTTGTTTAGCAGGTGTGTTTTCCTTCCTCCTTAGTTCCCATATTTTTAATCTAGTTTTGTGTAGGAAAATATATCTTTATTATATGAACCTTACTGAGGACTGAACTGGGCTTAAAAAATTAATGCCCTGACAATTTAAAAGAGTCAGTTTTAACTGACAATAATAAAACGTTTTCTCAACTGGTAGAGCAGCTTTGGATATTTCACGTGATTTCAGTCTCTGCTGTTTTTGTCTTCTTTTTAGTTTGAGTCTTCTTGATAGTTTGAAACAGTGGGTTTGGTTTGAAAACAGGTGATGTTTCATAATATCACACATCAATCCTGATTTAGCAATATTTCGATCAAAAGTGTGTGTGTGTGTGTGTGTGTGTGTTCTGTTTTTATGTTCTTTTGCTTATCTTGTCAGACCACTGTGAAAAAAATATGATTTTGGTGTTAAACGCTAATCATATCTAAGAATGTTTTTTTTTTTAATTGTCTAGAGACAACTGTCTGAAAGATCTGTGTCAGGGCTGGGCGATATGATAATTTTCCAGTCGGTCACCTTCACTCTAGCATCTGGCAATTGCCAGTTTATGAGCACACAAACTCCTTTGTTGCAAGAAAGAATACAAAATACAAAAACACATATTAACACATTTGTTTTAAACTAGCCAGAACGGTCAAACCAGGTCAGTGTGCAGAACCTGTAAGGTGGAATGGTATTGGTGAAAAGGTAGCTTGGGCTCTGGGATAGCTTAATCAAGGAAATTGTCTTACCATGTGCTGCAGAACTTAACATTGACCATACAGTGCCAGGTCTCCATTCTGCATTCACTACATTCACTAGTCATGGACACTGAGGGAGATTCTCATCATGAAACATTAGCACAACACAATTGATAGGAAAGAGGTACTACTTTGTGACATTATTCAGTAATTGTGCTAAGAAGGCAGACCACAAACTTGGCAAATGTAAAAAACAAAAAATCCCCTAAAACAAACAGCTGATGATAGATTTGGCAAATTGCTGGTAGACGATATGTTCTTTATTATTGCCCAATCCTGGTGTCAGTTTTATAGATGCCTAGTCTAATATAGTTTCATTCATCATTTGGTTTTGATCTAGATGGGGGAACCTTTTTTTTTAGTAACAAGAAAACAGAGTGATAAAGCATTTCACTCAGGTATTTAGTGGCTAGCCAGGTCTTTTTAGAGGAAACACATGAGGACTAACCACATTACCTGTCATTGTTTTAAGCTTGTCGCTTTCATTGTTTTAAGATATATTGGTTATAACTTTTTATATAAAGCATTCATAACAACACAAAACTGGGGAGACCTTAAACCTCAAACTAGCCATTTTATAGCCATTAATATGACTATAAAAAGTCATATTAATGGCCATTGCTCTTTACTATAGTATGCCCTTGCTCTGTGGCATGTATTGTGCATCCTTGAAACTTAATAAATCACTGTAATGGGGGAAAATTACCCCAGAAACATTTTCCACACAATGCTCAATAATGTGTTGACTGGCTAATAAAGAGCGTGATTAAAATGACTGTTTTTTGTGAAAGTGCTGCTGCAAAAATGGTCCCATAACAGTGAAAAGGGATTAAAGTTAGTCACCTGATGGGTTTCAAATTGATAAACTGAGAAGGACTTGGCAGTTATTTAATTATTATTCATCATTTGTTTTGTGGCAATGGGGTCCATTCCTGTTGTGTTTTAATTGTATTAAACCTTTTTCAAATCTGTTATTGTGTTCTAGTGCTGTACTGTACGATTTTATTAAGCGATGAAAGTGAAGAGTTGTGCAACTTATTTTAACAAATGTAATTTAAATTTGTGTTGAGCTGATTCAATGACAATTATAATAATAATTTTCTATATTCAGTATCTACCCCTTCCTGTGTTTACCCCCTCAACCCCTGCTCCCGAGTTACGCACTCTGTATAAGATTGTCATTGTTTCATTTTGAAGCTTGTGTTTTCTATTTAGTCTCGTAAGCCAAATTCATATTCTCTGATTCCATTTTAGTTTTCTGTGTGAAAATGTCACCCAATACTTTACTTACTTTACTCTACCACTCTACACCCAAAATGAAAAATTACCTACATGCATGAAGTTCTCATTGCTTTATGTTTTTACTGGACATTCCAACATGTAGACTACTTTGGTTGACTACTTCAAAGCAAAGTTGCAATGCATTGCAATTGCTATTATGCATTTCATCGGTTGGGATCAATATAGCCTCTTGATGATGGTCTAAAAATAACATGAGCCCAATAGTGAAGCTTACTTTCTCTGAAGCTTTTATTTCATAAAAGGCATCTTCTAAATTTGAAGGTCCGCCTCTGCAATAAGGCAAGAAAATGAAAGCTAGGAAGACTGATCTACCGTCTGCATGTTGCTTCTTTCTCAGCACAGACCAAAATATAACTGCACAGATTTTCTCATATACATGGTACTTTGGGCTCATACTTTTTGGTTTCTCTTCTAGACGTTTCTCTGATGATCCGTGGTCTTAGATGTAGCGCGCTCACCATGAATTATTCTGCTATGTTCCTTTTTGTAGGGGTTTAAGTAATGTCCGTCAGAGGTGATTTGTGAGTGTAGATGCAACTGACGAAGACTTCACCGCATTATCCATGATACATTGCAACACTGCATAGACAGTTTGTGTGAATTATGGCAACAGTATTGCAGGTGTGAATAATGACTTAGTGCTGACTGTTGTGGTTGACGTGTGTGGTGACTTATGAGACACTGCTGTTTGTGATAGCTGAGTTATTGAGGTCATGTCTATATTTGCTACAACTACTAAAGATTGATTTGAAAACCTCAACCCGAATCCTGGGATGTTTTTTTTTTTTGTCCTGATTCTGCTACATTGATAGACCCCTAGCTCTGTATTGCCCACATAGCTAACTAACTGTAAGTTCAGTGTCATCTGCACAAATTAGTGTGCACGTGACAGTCATTGGGACATTAGGGGAAGTGTTAAGTGAGCAGCTGCCTTCAGTGGTGTCCCTTCCCTTTAATTTTTCTGTATGAATCCCCCATCCACGCCTTCTGCTCTAGGGCCTTCCAGTTTACCACAGCACCTGTGGATTGGTCCAGCTGAATAAAAAAAGCATCGGCCTATCTCCACTAGTAAGGATGAAAAAGACTATGTAAATGGTTCAGAAAAATGAGCTGAGAGGAATCTAAGGTGTTTTAATTCTGCTTACATATGACAAGGACTGGGGGGAACACATTAGCAGAGTTCCAGTATTATTAAAACAAATGATGCAAATAAATAAATGAAATCTCACCCCTCAGTTGGACGTTTGTTGGTTGTAGTGTCTCTGTACTTGTACTGTTAGACAAAGGGGAGAGAGAGAGAAAGTAAAATGCTAGAACTGCAGGCTTAACAATAGTCATAGTTGCTCATTTATTGCTACTTATTAAATGGTCCATTGGAAGATGGCCTGCAGGACGTCAGGTGGAGCTGTTTAATCATCATTTTTTTAATGTCTGTTAAAAAAAAATTATACTTTCACAAAATTATACTTTTGGAGGGTCTATTGAACTTTGACGGCTTACAGGGGAAAATGATGTGCAGTGAAATAAGCAGTCTGAAAGATGGGCAGAGTTTATTACTGAATGACCGTCATGAGCTAGTTGACAACCAAACTCGGTGTCTTTACACTCTAAGAAGGGTGCCTACCTGTCCAAATAACTGTTGGCAGAGACAGCAGCTTTGACTTTTTGAAGCCCTGTCAGTGTTTCCCACACATAGGCTTTACTTGGGCGGAGACTCGTTGAATTATTTTATAT